>CAUYRH010033345.1:0-14569 GCA_963574655.1 Perodicticus potto | reverse complement strand
GAAGAGACGGTGATTATTTTTCTCCCCACTCACCTCACTTCCACCTTAGATGTATATTGACAAACTAAAGCATTTTTTTTTTTTGCCTCCAGATAATTTGGTTGGATCAGGATTAATTAAAAAAAAAAGAAGAAGAAGAAGTAACTAGAGGGTGCAGGTGGGATTGTAGAGAAAAGCAAGGAGGCGGTGGCCAGGGAGGCTACCCAAGTGCCCTGGGCTTGAAGAAAACGACTGGCTTTCCTCCTCTGTACCTGACTTTCTGTTCTCTCTCTGGGGAGCTTAAGGGAATCCAAGATCAAGTTTGTAAGAGAGAAAGGGGGCCCAGGGCTTCATATCCAAGAGAGTAAAAGGGGGCGGGGGAGGTTGTGGAGCAGACACATGACAGGTGTCAGCAGCCAGTGAGTCGGCAGTAAAGCACTGTGGGCACGTGCACACAGATCATACACACATCCAACATGCACACAGAGCACGCGTGTCAACACACGCGTGCATCCAAGCAGGCACACGACTGCGGAAATCTTGCAGCACACTCCAGATGAGAGCGTGATCCAGCGCTGTAGCCTTACTTTCCAGACACAGAGCTACTTCAGACTCTTTTTTCCCCAATCTGATTAATCAACCCCACCACGTTCCTTTGAGGTAAGAGAGGAGCCAGAATTATCCACCCTAATTGCACAACAGAGAAAATCAAGGCCTCCCCAAGGTCATCTGGGGAATCATTGCTGCAGCAAGGACCAAAGCACAAACCCTGGCCCAGTTTATGCTCCATGACTGGACAGATTTCAGGATATAGCAGGTGGGGAAAGAACACAGCACATGGGGATGGAAGGCATTTCCCAGCCACCAGGGCATGGCAAAGGCGCTTGCCACTCAGGTGAAGGGAAAGCCTAAGGTGGGTAAACCAGTCATCACCCTGAACATGGTACGCCCCGTGATGTTACAACTGTGCCCAAGACCACTCTTGTCCTTGTAAACGGCCTATCCTCCTCCACAGACGGACATGCTACTGCCAGGGCTGAGATTTCCTACTCAACTGGACAAAGATAGCTGGGAAGGATTCCCCAGTGCCCACGCCTTTCCCTACTTCCCTTAAGGGAAACTACCAGTGGCTTGGATCTCTGACAGGCTGACCACCTTGTGTAGGGCCACACGTTTGTCCAGCAGCCCCTGAGAAGAGCCGAACTGCCAGATGCAGGAGGCAAGGTGAGATTGGACCCCGAGCACAGGAGGTAACCAGACCCCGGCCCTCCCTCTTCCTTCTGTGCTATTTTTAAGAGCAGTGGAGAGAGGCCCAGGCTGTGAGCTAGGGAGTGAGATTACCTTTGCCGCAGTTCCATAAATAAGTCTGCCCCGGAAAGATGAGCCCAAGCAGGCAGAGACTGGCAGGCCTGGTGTTCAAGACAAGATCGATGGCCCTGGGTGCGGAAGAGGAGCAACTCAACAGCAATTTATCCTCCTTTAAAACGCCATCCCTCCTGTGGTCGTGGCTCAGAGAAGGCAGCAGCCAGGTGGCGGCTCTGCCAGGAATGGAGGGGAACATGTTTATGTGTCTCTAAATATAGAGACTGTAGCTTTTTGTTTGTTTTTGTTTTCGGAAGACTCAAGTCCCTGAAGACAAATGCTATGAAAGAAGACTCAGAAATGAAAGAGAGACCCTCTTCCTCCTCCCCCACCACGGTGCCCACTCCAGTCCCTGCCCAGATGGCAGCTTGGCAGAGTCAAAGGAGTGGTGAGACAGGGCCAGTGTGCTCAGGCAAGGAAGCACTCGGGGGGTACGGTGTGAGAGGAAAGGAAATAAATAAGCAACCACAAAAACTAAAGATGGTTATTTCAGGGGAGAAACAAACCCCAAGGTGTGTCTGCCCCAAACCAGATTTAACCTAGTGCTTCCTCAGTGTCTATTTTCTTGATTGTACAGGGGCGCTTCAAAGGCCTGTCTATACAGAAACCACCAGGACTAAGAAGAATACCCTGTGTTGGGGGCTCACGCTGGGGACCAACCAAATGGGAGCCACAGAAATGATGACTGAGTTGATACCTGCAGGGAACTTGGAGATGAGATGATCTGGTCTCATTTTCAAAGACACAAGTCATCTGTGCATCAAGAGCGGCCCTCCATGACTCACGGGGAGGACAACAAGCACCTGGCTAAAATGAGACCTTACGCTGCACTTCACAGCCATCAGCAACCCAGGAAGAAAGGCATAAGCAGCAGCTTCTTGTTCGTTCATTCCCCAATTCACCTTTGAGCCCCCAAGACGTTCTTCTCTGAACCCACCAGATCTCGTCAAAGTGGAGATGGGTCTTCCCTGATCTGCATGATCCATGCCCAGGGAGGTCAACCTGTGTAGCAGTTGGAAAGGCCCATCCCCAAATGCACAGCCCAGAGTCACGCTTACATGTTAGCCTCCACCACCCCCAAGACCCGGTAGGGAGGGTCCCTAAAAGACCTGCCCATAGCTCAGCACCCAGATGCTCACGGGATCTCACAGAGTGCTCACCCACAAAGGAACACTTCCTCGGTGAGCGCCTCTCACAGCATCACTGACGCAGCCCGCCCTTCACAGGTGTGTGGGGTTCTTAAAGTCTCAAGATCACAGAGTTGCCACCATCTAGGATCTCCATGCATCTGACATCAGGTACTAGGCCTCAGAACCCAACAGCATGTGCTGTGCCCAGTTAAGCCCTGGGGAGGTGAGGAACTGAGGAAGCGGGGTAGCGCTCCTCTCCCTGCCTGCGGGGTGCTGTGGGAACCCAGGCCTGGACCCACACTAGCCAAGCAGAAGAAGAGGCTCTTTTCTTCTCTCCCTCCATCCCGCCAAAGTAAACAGCATCCTTTCCCCCTTCCCTGAGCCAGACTATAGGGCAAGCAACACAGCATGAAGCTCTACTTCCGGAGGGCCCTGGGGGAGCATGAAGCTCTACTTCCAGGGGCCCTGGGGGAACACTGGGTGCTGTCACTCTTCCTCAGCAGGATAGGGGAGTGGGCTGCTGCAATAGCCAGACACCATCTTCCTTAAACAGAATTTCTCTCTGGGTAAGGTATGACCAATGCCTCACCTGCTTTCTAGTATGCCCCACCTTCTTGTGCTACCCAAACCCTGCTTTTGACATATTTTTGTAGAATGGCAATCCTGGTTCGGAGATTAAATCCTGAAGTTTCCTGGTGATTTTTCCTGAAGTTTCCTGATGCCAATGCATCACCCAAATGGGAACATCCCTCTAGTCTCTCTGATCACATGCTCATATTCACAGTCACGTGTTCACAGACTCCTAAAGAGTAGTCAGATACATGAACACACACAAAAGCACTAAAACAGGATGAGAACCAGTGAGATGCACAGTGCTGAGTACTTATTCTAGATCTATCTCCAGCCCTAACCTCCTCCCCACCCTCAAGCTCTAGTCTGGCATCTTTGTCTGCCTACCAGACATCCCCACCTAGAAATTACAGCTCAGTCTCAATATGGCTAAGAAGGAGAGCATGGCTCCCAGAACAGCAGAACAGGGGGGTTTCAGCACCTTGGGGCAACCAAGCTGATTCCCCTCCCTGGAGCACGTTCTGCTTTTCCACACTGCAGTTCCCATCTCAGCCCTTCCTGGCTACTGTCCATCATCAATGGGCCGCAGGGTTTGGGGTTCTTAAAGTTTCAAGATCACTACCAGGGTTGCCATCATCCAGGATCTCCATGCATTTGCAATACCCTGGTCATTCCAGTCCACTGCTGTCTGGTGAGGCCTTTCCCAGGCCCTTCTGCTCCAGTTTCCGTCACTAGGCAGGGGCTTCACATGTCACAACTTGTCCACCCTCACCATGGAAAACTCTCCTACTAAAAACTGGCTCCAGTAATGCTGCAGCTGCTGGGCTAGGGGTGGGTGTGTGGGATCACAGCTCTAACAATTCTTATGAGGATTTGGTTGGGGAACAGGTGCTGTTCAGCTCTGACAGGGAGACTGACCCATCCACCCTCTACCTTAGCAACAGCATCTATCAGCACCTCACATCTCACACAGAGACCAATGTCCACTAGAAACCTTTAAAGGACAGAGGAGGCCGGGCATGGTGGCTTACACCTGTAATCCTGGGAGGCCAAGGCAGGAAGATCCCTTAAGCTTAGAGTTCAAGACCAGCCTGAGCAAGAGTGAGACACCATCTCTACTAAAAGTAGAAAAACTAGCCAGGTGTCATAGTGGGTGTCTGTAGTCCTAGCTGAGGCAGGAGGAGCACTTGAGCCCAGGAGTTTGAGGTTGTTATGAGATAGACTAAGGCTATGGTACTCTGGCCTGTGGCAACAGAGTGAGATTCTGTCCCAAAAAGTAAGTAAATTAAAATTAAAAACTGAAGGACAGGGAAGAGATGATATTCTTGTTTACAGTTTCCAAATGTTACCCTCTGTGGAAATTCTCAGGCTCAACATCCCCACTTACAGAAAGCTGTCACCACCTGGTCCCACCTCCTCTTATTTCTCCCAACTCACTTCTTTCAACATAGCCACTGGCCTCTGCTCTCAGAGCAAGTAACATTTTAGGGTAGTTGAATTGAAAAGCTGAACATCCAATTTCTCTTCTTCTATGAGGAATGCCCAGAATACTCAGTGACTTCTCTCTTCTCTGTTGAAAACTGCAGGAGGCAGTGAGGGGTCAACATTAAAAGTGATCAAGAGTAGGATGAAATAACTGATTTGCAACAATCATAGGAATATTTCAAATAAATAACTAACTCAGAAAAGCTGACAAAATAAAACTATCACATTATAGGGTGATGGGGGAATTTTATAATAGAGGGATTGTTAAGGGGGAACTTCATAATGGAGGGATTGAGTTCTTAACTCTGAATTTACCGATAAATCTTAGCATATGGTCTCACCCAGAACAGGACACCTAGACACTGCATGCCCCCGACATGATACAATGAGAAGGACATTACGAACTAAGACGTTCGTGCCAAACCCTCCTCCACCGCCCGCCCCCCCCCCCCGCAAATCTTAATCTAATCAAACTTTAAAGGTACCCTCCCATTTACAGGAATTATGGACAACTGAGAGACAAGCAAAAGAACCAACCCAGAATGGATTCCACAGACAACTGACTCAGTTTTTTGTTTGTTTTTTGAAACAGAGTCTCACTCAGTTGCCCTAGGTAGAATGCCGTGCTGTCACAGCTCACAGCAACCTCAAACTCTTAGGCTTAAGTGATTCTCTTGCCTCAGCCTCCCAAGTAGCTGGGACTACAGGTGCCTGCCACAATGCCCGGCTATTTTTTGGTTGTAGTTGTCATTGTTGTTTGGCAGGTCCAGGCCGGGTTCAAACCCACCAGCTCAAGTGTATGTGGCTGGTGCCCTAGCTGCTGAGCTACAGGCACCAAGCTGTATGAAGTTTCTTAATACTCTTCTGATTTTGCAAATGCTTGAGATTTTGTATAACAAAAACATTGATAGCATTCATATTTAACAAGAAATTAAATTTATAAAATACAGACCCCTAGGCACAACCAGAACTTAGAATAAAGGCCAACTCCTTACCACAGCCCTGAGGCCCCTTCAAGCTCTCCGAGCTACATGGCAACCTGCGAACCTCCCGGTTCTTCGAACTCACCATCCCTCCCCGGCCCAGGGCCCTGGTGAGTGCTGCGCCCTCTGCCCAGGATGCCTCCTGCAGCACCTCTGCGTGCCTGGCTCCTCCTCACTCCTCAGGTCTCTGCTCAGATGTCACTTCCCAGCAGACATCGTCAGAAGTCCTCCCTGGACACCCTGTCTAAGGTGGGTCTCTCTTCTGCTAGCCTAAGCCTCAGCTCACTGCTAAACTCCAGAGCACTTACCATAGCTGTAATTATTCACTTATCTGCTGGTTTATTTTTTTCCCCCTTTTCTTCTCTTTGCCTAGATCATAGGCTCCTTGTAGGCAGCAGCCATGTCTGTTCTATTCATCACTGTCATCCAGTGCCCAGTACAGTGCTTGGGGTGGAACAGGTTCCCAGTACATCTCCTCCTTCTCCTCCAAGCAGATCTGAAGTCCTGGAGCCTCTCTGCACCCTCCACCCCGCCATGTTCCTTGATGCATGCTCTCACTCAATTACCCCATGTCCATGCATTGGGTGCTTCATCTATATCCACTCATCACCAAGGCCAGACGCTGTAAAGACTCTCTCTTTTATGGTTTCTTTAGGCTCCGAAGCTCCCACTTCACTTCAGGCCCTCACCTCTTCCCACGTGGATTTTGGGATGATCCAGCTCTGTCCCTGCTCAGCCCTATGTGATGACACACCTCTACTCTGTGATCTTTCAGGAACAAAGGCCAAGCCAAAGCCCCATCCCAATCGGGGCTGAGCTAGTGCTAACTCTGCCCCAACAGGGAAGGCCCACGTGTCCCTGTCCCCACCACTGTGTCACATGCCTCTACAACTTTATGCCACATCCCACACACTCAAGTTTAGCCATCTGTCTCCTTTTCTTACAATTTAAAACAAATGTAGTTTTCAAACACTTAGAAGCACATCTATAGCACTTTCTCAGAACCTCTGAGTGAGGCCCCCTGTCCCCGCCTGTCCATCCCCGTGGATCCATCACTGCCTCTATGCCCTGGTGGAGGAGACAGTCACCCGGGAAAGCTCCCCCTCCTCAGTCTCACCTCTTTCCTCACCCTCGTCACCTCTCCCAAGTAAGGCCAGAGCCTCATAGACCCATCTTCTCCCCAGCCCCCAAATCCAGGGAGGGAGAGGAATCTCTAACTTTTCCTTCCATCTTCATTTTAACATACTCAAGTCTTTCCCATCCTTAATAAACCCCTCTTGTCAGCTTCCCTCTCCTCTCTTTCACTCTCCTCTGTCTTTCAGAGCCAAACTTCTCAACAAAGTTACCAAGAACATGAACAGGTGGTTTACAGAAGACGAAACTCGGCTCGGCGCCTGTGGCTCAACGGGCTAAGGCGCCAGCCACGTATACCTGAGCTGGCAGGTTCGAATCCAACCCGGGCCCGCCAAACAACAATGACGGCTACAACCAAAAAATGGCCGGGCGTTGTGGCGGGCACCTGTGGCCCTAGTTACTTGGGAGGCGGAGGCAAGAGACTCGCTTGAGCCCAGGAGTTGGAGGTTGCTGTGAGCTGTGATGCCACGGCACTCTCTCCAGGGTTACAGCTTGAGGCTCTGTCTCAAAAAAAAAAGACGAAACTCAAAAGGCTAAAACTCTGAGGAAATGCTCCAGATCACCAGTGACCTGAGAAATACAGATGAAAATGACAAGGAGACACCACAGGCAAATGCGAGCAGACTGGAGAGTGCCAGATGTAGTGGTGATGTGGATAGAGGGAACCTTGTGCACTGCTAGTGGGAGCGTGGACTGGCCCAGACATTTGGAGGACAGTCTGCCAGTACTGGGGGGGAGGTGCATTCTGCAAGCCCCTCATACAGGACTAGAAAGGGACGTGTACAACAATGTCCCCTGGCATCAACTGTGGTGGCAGGGAGGTGAAAACAGCCTGGGTGCCCTTTGCTGGGGCATGGACAGGTACAATGCAGGGAGTGAACCTGGGGACATGTGGCACTGGAGGAGCTTAAGAACACAGTGTTGAGCAAAACAAGGCACAGAAGGGGTGTTAAATACACACAAATAAACCATTGCATATACATGTATAAAAATGTGCAAACAAAATGATAACTTTTTTTTTCTGGCATCTGTTTTTCCAAGTGGCTTTTTCAGCAGTGCCCAGGAAAACTCTTAAACACCTAAAATGAGCTGCCTGTAGGTGGAGAGAGAACAGAAAAGGAAAACGGAGGTAAAAGGAAATCAACTAACCTGCGTGGAAAATGACGACGACGAACTGAGCATTGTGAAGACCGCAGCCTGCCGCTCCGGTCTATCTGTCTATCTGTCATCCGCAGTAGCCTCCTCACCCCATACTCAGTTTGCTCCTCAGCTCCCTGGACTCTGGCTTCCTCTCTCACTTCTTGAAACGACAGCAGAACCTCCACAGTTGACACCTCCCTACTCTGACCACCTCTTTAAGTTGTCCTAATCTTCATGTACTTATCAGGACAGCAGGCCTAGTTCCTTGCATTACCCACCTCCATATGTGGACCAGTTTGTCACAGTCCCTTGGGTGGTCAACTTACAGAGCTTCTCCTGTATTTGCACTGATGCTTAAAACAACACATGCTTTTCAGGTCTTGTCTTGATTTCTCAGCAGCATTAAGCTCTGTTGGCCACTCCAAAATTTCCCCAAATCATTTCCTTTGCCTTCTATGACATGTTCCTTGTTCTCTTCTTAACTTTCTGGTTCTCCTCCTTGGCCTGCTCCATGGGCCTTGGAGCCTTCTCCTACTTGTCCCTTGAATGGTTACGCTGCCCAGAGTTCAAGCCAAGACCCCACCACTTCATTCTCTGTCCCTCCTTCCTGGGCTATTTCCTTCACTCCATGACTTGAATGACATCTCCTACTAACGATTTCCAAATCTTCTGAACCCAGCACATCCACGGTCTTCTCAACATCCACCCAGAAGACCCACAAGCTCCTCATGTGCACCACGACCCCCAGTGGCCTCTACCTACAGCCCTGCTCCCTGCTCACCAGCATCCAAAGGCCCAAGCCAAAAACCTCAGGATGTGCTACCCCCTCTTTCCCCTCCAGCATCTCATCTAATCAGCCCCTGGAAGCTCTCTCCAGTCTCTGTTCTCACCATCTCCACTGCTCCCCTCACTTTCAGCTACCATCATCTCAAGTCCAGTGATTTCCTGCTGCTCCCTTTGAATCCAGAAAGAGCCTCCTAGAATACAAACATGATGACACCACTTCCAGACTTCAGCAGTTCTTCTTTATCTTGGAAGGAAGTTAAAAACCCATAATACATCATGCCCAAAGACCTTGGTGACCTATCCCTTCCATGACCACAATTTCACTCTAATCCATCCAGTCCTTCCCCTGACCCCATCAATTCTACATTCCAGCCAGGATGAACTCCATTTAGGTCCCGGCTCTCTCTAGTCACGTTCTTTGTACATGCTCTTCCCAAAGCCTGAGAAACCCTCTGTCTTTTACAGAATAACTTCCCATCCTTTAAAACTCAGCCCAGCCTTCACTTCCTTCAAGAAACGAGACCTCCTGCCTCCACCGCTGTCCCCTGCAGCAGGGGCGTCAGGTGCTTCTTTGGTTTTCTGTGCCCATCTCCTTCATCAACCTACTCTCCATGCTGGAGAGCAATCACCTGTTTCTCCGTAAGCTGCTTGAGGTCGGGGACCACCCTCATTCATGCCATTTGTCCTGAGAGCCCAGCATAACACCAAGTATATGAAATGGAGCTAAAGACTGGAATAAACGCCTGTAAACAGAGAAACAGAGCGCCGCTCCTTAGAGGATGGAAGCAGCTCCTGCAGAGGACACACCGTTTGGTAGACAATTTGGAGGCCCTGGTGGTGAGTGGCTGGATGGTGAGAGCCACTCACCAGAGAGCCTGGTGATGGTGTATTACAGTAGCGCCATGGACCTGCCATTGATGCCCTGATTTTGTCCCTGTCACCCCCTCCTCCTCTTACACTGCACCACATGGCAGAAGGGATGGGCAGCAGCCACAGAGATCCTGATGAATCTCTATGAACCTTGAAAACCTTGGAGCAGCTGACTCAGCCCACATACCCCAATTTCTTTGCCCCCTGAATTGATGAAAGCAGCTGCTTCTTACCCAGAACTACTCTAGACAGGGAGCCCACCCCGCTCAGCTGAGAAGTCTTTTATATTTTCTTTCTGGTGTCACAGAAATGTCAGTCTTAGAATGGTTTCTACCCCATACCTCTCCGCTGCACAAATGAAAAGAGCTATTTTAAAAGTCTCCCCTATAAATAATATATAAGTTATGGGTGCCAATTTACTTCTTCATTCATGTTAGAGCTTTCAAAATAATTAAGTTAAAATTCATCTTTTAAAAGTTGCTCAGGCCCACGAGGACTCCTGAGGGAGCGGGTGCTGACCACTCTCCCTTCCTGGCCACCATGCCCACCCTGACTCCATGGGGCTATCCTCTAGGGACATACCAAAAGGTACCCACAGACGGCAGCTCCAGTATTAAGCAGAGCCAAGTGCAGCCTCTTTGGGCCTGGCAGAGTTGGTCCCTGCCATGTACAATCTCCCAGTCTGCAGTGAGACCAGCTCTCCGCTCCCAGAGTCTAGTCAGCCCCATTCCTTGGGATCCGCTGATGGGGACCCACCAGGCCCTGGCTCATGTAGTCACTCTGCTGCCTCAGGAGGAAAACTTGGCTCTTTATAGGATGGTATAGCACAGTTTAGGGCTACGAAGGGAATTTGGAATATACCAACCTCATTTAATACACCCTCACAAACTGTTAGATATTATTATTGTCATCACTGCTATATTCCTATCAAAATAGAACATCTAGGTTGAAATCCTAACCTTCATATTTAGTAGTGTGCATCCTTCTAAAAGTCACTTAATCTATCTCTCGGTTTCCCCATCTGTGTAAGTGGCAGACACCACTGGGGCACACGCAGCGTGGAGACATTCTGCAGCTGCCCTGCAGTCAGGCGAGGCTGTGTGACTGAGCAGAAGTGATGTGCACCTCGTCAAGGCTCAGCCATGAACCCTTCCCCATCACCTTCCTATTCTTTTTTTTTTTTTTGCAGTTTTTGGCCGGGGCTGGGTTTGAACCCGCCACCTCTGGCATATGGGGCTGGTGCTCTACTCCTTTGAGCCACAGGCGCTGCCTCACTCTCCTATTCTTTCCTGTAAATTCCCAGGCCTGACCTGGAGGATAGGCCCCAACATAAAAGGAAGCTGCTTTCCTGAATGGCTGTGGAGAGCAAAGTCACTCCCTTAAGTTTAAAGTGACTAACTCATCTAAGATAAGAGCAAGAAACCAAATTTTATTTTGGAGTTCTTTATTAGAGTAGTTAGGGTAACCTTAATTAATACACTCACCACCTACCACAGATTCAATGAAGTTATACAAAAATGATGTATATAAACCATATAGTACCAGACAGAGCCAAGGAATTGTTCTTTACAAATGATATACAGTATCTCTTAATATCAGGTTTGTGGGTTTGCTCAGTACTCTCCTGGTACAAAGGAAAGCATGCAGTTGGTTGAGTTTATTGTCACTCCCCACTGCCCCTTCTGCAGCCCTCTTTCCCTTTCACACCTGACTTAAGCACCCATGCCCTCGGAACCTCCCTCAATACCAGGTTCCTCCACCACTATGAATGACCCAAGCAGCACTCCTTTTTCAAACCTCCCTACCATCCTACATCCAAACACAACTGGCTTTGACAATCTAATTTCCTTTTGTTGTAAACTCCTGAAAGGGAAGGATGCCATTTTTTTTTTTTTTTTGAGACAGAGTCTCACTCTTTTGCCCTGTAGATTGCCGTGGCATCACAGCTCAAACTCTTGGGCTTAAGCGATTCTCTTGCCTCACCCTTCTGAGTAGCTAGGACTACAGGTGCCCGCCAATGCCTGGCTATTCTTTGTTACAGTTGCCACTGCTGTTTTAGCTGGCCGGGCTGGGTTCAAACCCGCCACTCTTGGTATATGGGTCTGGTATCCTACCCACTAAGCCACAGGCACCACCCGGAAGGATGCCATTTTCACCTTGGAGATCCAAAAGTACCTTGCACGTGACAGGTGCTGTATTAGTACATGTTCATTGGATGGAACAGTGTAACTATCTACCTTCCAAAGGAGCCAGAGTATCCCTCCCAAGGAACACATTTGAATAAAATGGAAAAAAGAACATCTGACTGAAAGGAGGGGTATGGAAGAGGCAGTTTAGGGGCCAAACCAGACACTGGGTGAGAAATGGCTGGGTAGGCAGAGTACTCAGCACCTTCAGATCACTCAAGGGACACCACCCCCTATTGCATCTACAGAGGAAGCCAGCTCTGCACAGAGAGTCCCTGAAAAGTATGGACTTCTCAATGCATGACTTGTGCTAGGAGCAGACTCTAGGCATGAAGAAGCAGCTGTCCAAAGTTAAAGAATGTGGCAGGGAGGGTGTCAAAATGAAACCCAGATTTCCAGACCTCTTAGCCTCAAAGAGATTTGATGAACTTTCCAACCCTATCCTAGCATCTTGTGTTTAATTATAGAATCAAGACAAGCACTCATAAGTAGGTTGGCACTGTTTGTTTATTCATAAATTCAACAAATATTTGCTGAACAACAGTACCCTAAAATACCACAAAACACTTATCTATAAACAAAAAATATGTGCAAGACCTATGGAGTGAAAACTATAAAGCACTGATGAAAGAAATTCAAGATCTAAATGAATGGAAAAATACACTATAACGAGGAATTGAAAGATCCAACATTAATATATCAGTTCTCCAAAAATGCATTACAATGCAATGCCAATCAACATTCCAGCAGGTCTTTCTTTATAGAAATCAACAAGCTGATTCTAAAAGTTCCATGGGAAAGCAAAAAAAAAAAAAAAAAAAAAAAATTGGGTAGTCAAAACCATTTAGGAAAAAAGAATAAAACTACAGGCCAGGCTCAGTGGCACATGCCTGTAATCTGAGCACTCTGGGAGGCCAAGGCAGGTGGATCGCTTGAGCTCAGGAGTTTGAGACCAGCCTAAGCAAAGTAAGACCCTGCCCCTAGTAAAACAGAAAAATTAGCAGGGGATAAGGATGCCATGGCACTCTCCTCTAACTCAAAAAAAGAAAAAAACTAAACTGGAAGCCCCACATTGCTTGATTTTAAGAATTATCATAAAGCTACAGACATGAAGATAATATAGAATGAAAAAAGGATAGACGTATATGTTAATGGAATAGAATAGAGCCCAGAAATAGACTGACATATGGTCCATCCAGCAAAGGTACAAAAATAATTTAAGGGGGAAATGATAGTCTTTTTACTATGAAATGGTGCTGGAACAATTAGAATCCATATGCAAAAAAGTGAACCTTGATCCATACCTCACACCATATGCAGAAATTAACCCCAAATAGATTATTGGTCTATAAAACTCTTAGGGAGAAAAAGACCAAGAGAAAATCTTTGATATGGTTAAACAAAATATTTTAAATACAACACCAAAAACATAATCCACAAAAAGTCAGTATCATAAAAGAAAAATCTGATCAATTTGACCACCAAAATTAAAAATGTTTGTTCTTCAAAAGATATTGTTAAGAGAATGGAAATAAAAGCTGCAGACTGGGAGGAAATATTTACAAAACATGTATCTGATAAAGAACTCATATCCAGAATACATAAAGAACTTTAGAAAACAAAATCACAATGAAAAATGAGCAAAAGCTCTGTACAGATGGTTCACCAAAAAAGATAGATGATGGCAAATAAGCACATGGAGAGGTTCTCAATTTCATTTGTTATTAGGGAAATGCAAATAAAAACCACAATTAGATACCACTATACACCTATCAGAATGGCTTTTTAAAAATAAAACTGACAATAACAAGGGCTTTTCAAGAAGCAGAGGAGCTGGAACTCTCAGACATTGCTTTCAGGAATGCAAAGTAGTATGGCCACTTTGGAAAACAGTTTGGTGGTTTCTAGTAAAATTAAACATACTTTTACCCTATGACTTAGAAATCCCACTCCTAGGAATTTGCCCATGAGCAGTGAAAACTTAGGTTCATGCAAAAACCTCTATGTAAGTATTTCTAGTAGCTCTATTTCCTAAATTAGAAACAACTTAAATGTTCATCAGCTGGTAAGTGGATAAACCAACTGTGGTACATTCACAAAATGGACTACTACTCAGTCACAAAAGGCAAGAACTGACATACATAACGTGAATAAATCACAAATGCATTATGTTAAGCAATAGAAGCTGGACCCAAAAGGCTGCACAGTCTATGATGAGATTTATGTGACATTCTGGAAAAGGCAAAACTATAGGGACAAAATACAAATCAATGTTTGGCAGGGACTAGGGCTGGGGAAAGGAGGTGACAACAAAGAAACATGGAGTGCATGACAGCAGTGGTGGTTACACAACTGTGTGTCAAAACCCACAGACATTTACATTGAAGAGAACAAATTTCACGTATGCAAATTATACCTCAATAAACCTAAAAATATAACAACTAAAAACACAAACAAACACACGCAAAAAGACTAAAAAACAAATATTTGGGCTCGGCGCCTATAGCTCAGCAGCCAGGGCGCCAGTCACATACACTAGACCTGGTGGGTTTGAATCTAGCCTGGGCCTGCCAAACGACAATGACAACTACAACCAAAAAATAGCCGGGCACTGTGCCAGGCACCTGTAGTCCCAGCTACTTGGGAGGCTGAGGCAATAGAATCGTTTAAGCCCCAGGGTTTGAGGTTGCTGTGAGCTATGACACCACAGTACTCTCCCAAGGGTGACATAGTGAAACTCTGTCTCAAAAAAAAAAACAAAAACCCACAAATATTTAGGCTCAGCGCCTGTGGCTCAACAGACTAAGGCGCCAGCCACGTACACCTGAGCTGGCGGGTTCGAATCTAGCCTGGGCCTGCCAAACGACAATGACGGCTGCAACCAAAAAATGGCCGGGCGTTGTGGCGGGCGCCTGTAGTCCCAGCTACTTGGGAGGCGGAGGCA
>CAUYRH010033344.1:0-31174 GCA_963574655.1 Perodicticus potto | reverse complement strand
AATTGAAGCAGCATCAAAAATACACTACTGGGATCTGTTTAAAGAAGGTCATTTTAAAGGGAGTATGTTTAAGAATAATGCCTCTCTGCCTATAAAGAAGAGTCCCACCTGTAGACAGTGGTTAAAACAGCGTGTTTCAATGAACGCATCATCATTCAATTAACTGAAGCAACTTTACAAAAGTATGTTTTTTAAGAAATTAAAATATGTAATGTTCTAGAATACAAGAAACCTCAACTATAGGAGAATGTCTGTCATGTTGTTAGTTGACAAAGTGAAAATATTAAGGGAATGCAGGAGAGTAGATTAATGTACTTGAGAGAGTAGATTAATGTACTCAACATGAGAGTTGAATTTTTGTCCTTTGGTGTTTGCCTTTTCCTTTGAAGAAATGGGTTTTGTAGACATGAAGGACATAACAAGAAAATTATGACTACCAGCTTAGGAATCATTTCAATGCAGAGAACGTGGTTAATAGTGACAGTGAGGGGAATACCAAAGGAAACAAAGTGCTTTGTTTTTAAGAAAAGTCATGTCTTATAGGAAGGAAAAAAAGGAGGGAGGGAGGGAGGAAGGAAGGAAGGTCAAATATTAGGATATTAATTTTGGGAGAAACCATAGAAGCTCAAGAACTCAAGAAAGTTTAGGGATTTTAAAATTGTGCACTTGGGACACTCCTTCCTTACTATCACTCAAATTCATAGAGTGCATCCACAGTGCAGAGAAGAGAAGCCTGAAATTATGGAGAACTCTACTAGAATGATTCCATTGGCCTAATTCAATTTCCATTTTGGAGATGAAGTAACCAAGTCAAAGAGAGGCCAATGATGTATTCAAAGACACACAGCTAGATGATGACTTCCTGATTCATTCTCTCTCTTTTCTTTTCCTTTTTTTTTTTTTTTTGTGTGTGTGTGTGTGTGTGTGGATTGCATTCAATTGCTTCTTAATCTATTAAAAAGTGTAACTGTCTTGTTGAACAAATAGGACTCATAGAGCACAATCAAAAACATTTGTCTTTCTCTCCAGGGTCATTGAAATCCAATAAATAGGTAAGAAAGACCTAATGACTTGATTTAATTTCCAAAAACACTCTCGAAATCCGATCTTGAGTTTTCTGTCTCTCCTTTATTACTCTCTCTGACCTCTTTTTAAAGCTGCCTAAGGGGTGTCAGCTAAAGGTCAGAAGAGCTGCCATATCACAAGTCCTATGAGATGGTCTAGCAACTCCAAGGTGTAGGATTATTCACCACCTATTGTTTTGTCCTCAGCATTTTGGGGACCTGTGCTAGAACTGCAGAGGAAGAGCCTTCAGGAATATTCTGCTTTGCAAGTGATCCTTGAGATTTTGTGCACTGGGCTGCCCTGGGTACTCTGCAAACATTTAAGCTGAAGGGTCCTTGACCTTAAGTCTATTTCAAGATAAAAAAATAACCTAAATTTTAAATGGGGCAAGTTTGGTTGAAAGGGAGTAGACTCCACAAAGGCAGGGACTCTGCCACCATGTTAATTATTATCACCTGTCTGACATACAGTTAGTGCTCAATAAGCAAATGCATAAGTAGAAACCTATTACAATTAGCTGCAGTAAAAAGAGATTTATTGGATAGATACAAAATAATTAAAATGAAATGACATGATATGTGGGAAAGAATGCTTGGCTTCACAGAGTACTCCTAACCTGGCATGTTGGATCCCTTGACCTCTGTGACTGAATCTCAGTGGCCCAACATGGCCACATACCATGATGATGTGACTGTGGTGCCCATCGTGAGAAGTAGAAGCATCCCTGAGTAGCCCAAACTGGACCAGAACCTGGGTCTTGGGTGGCAAAGGTGGGAAATAAGATAAGGGTGGTAATCTGGGACATTGGGAATGTTTTTATTAAATCTTAGATCAACCAGAGAGTGTGTAGGAGCGTTTTCTTCATTGTCGTATTATACAGCCTTCTTAAAAGAACAGTTTTTCAAAGAAAAAGACCCGCTTTTCATGTGAATAGACAATAATATTGAGGGAAAAGCCATCATTTTCTTTTATGTAAATCCACCCTTTTTGATAACTTTGTAAACTGAAAATTCTCACTGAATGGTTTGAATAAAAAAGATCACAAGCTTGGAGTCCAAGAATATTCATGAACAAAAGTGTTGGAGAATTTCTCTTTTAATGAAGTTATTGAAGTGTTCAAACCTATAAAAATTTTAAGTATTGAGGGAAAAGAATTAAGAAAGGAAACCTCCAGAAATGTCTCTTGTAAGTAGGAAGACCAATCCGTGTGACATTAGTAAAAATATTTAGAAAAAGATACAAGAAAATCCTTAGCAGTAGAAATTAGAAGTTGACTTGTATATCTTTCCCACACCAATCACATTTACAGGATATATATCATGCATGTGAGATTTTTTATGACTTCAGTACTATTTCAATTAAAATTATGACTGGATAAACTTTTACTTTTCATAGCATTATGGAAGTTTTTCACTTTTCTGACAGTACAAAAAGGATAAGCAGGATAAGTAGCTGGAAGTGGCTGAGAACACATAATCTACCACAGAAGTTATTATACTACTCAACATATATATTCACACACACTCATACGTATTTAACCGAGACAACAATTTCACAAAATCCTACTTACTCTTACTCCATGTGACCATCTCCAGTATATTCTATTCTATTAGTTTTAAAGTTGGTCACAAGCTTTTGAATTTATTGTACAACCTTCTCATTGGTCATGAGCCCACAGTTTGAAAGATGCTAACTTAAGGCAAAAATGTAAATGGAAAATTTGGGAAATTGCCATCAAGGTTGGAAGAGTTAAAAATAAAAAAGAAGGGCAGCACCTGTGGCTCAAAGGAGTAGGGCGCTGGCCCCAAATGTTGGAGGTGGCGGGTTTAAACCCAGCCCTGGCCAAAAACTGCAAAAAAAATAAAAAAGAAAATATATAACCCATGCTTGTAATCCTGGCACTCTAGGAGGCTGTGACGAGAGGATTGCTTGAACTCAGGAGTTCAAGATTAGCTTGAGCAAGAGTGACACCCTCATCTCTACTAAAAATGAAAAATTAGCCAGGTATGGTGGCAGGTGTTTATAGTCCTAGCCGCTGGGAGGCTGAGGCAGGAGAATCACTTGAGCCCAGAAGTTTGAAGTTGCAGTGAGCTACGATGATGCAAGTGCATTCTACCTGAGGTGACACAGTGAGACTTGGTCTCAAAAAAGAAACAGAAAAAAGAAAATATATACTATTTGCCTTTCTTTTCTCTGAGGAGTGATACAAGGTAACTAGTCTAAAATGTAGTTGGTTATATATCTGATAGTGTTTAGGTCTAGCCATGGATAGTAAGGGCAGACCATGAACTTAATGCTGCATCTGCTTAAGAGTTGTTATAGCATTGGTCTCAAATCATTCAAATCCTAACAGTACTTTGGAATGATCTGGGGTAGATCATAAATAATGCAGAAGTTCTGAAAACTCCAGGTCAAGTGAATCAGAATGATCTCTGAGCATAGGGCCTGAGCATTTTTAAGAAGCTCCTCAGTTAATTTTAGTAAGAAACTAGTGTCTAAATGATCACCAACAATCCTGAATTCATGGTGTTGCCTTCTCATTGAATACTTCTGGCCATTTTAACAATTTATTGCTGTCATATTTTATGACAAGCTTCATGTTCATCACCTAAGAGGAATAGACATTAAAAAATAACTGAAGTTAGACAGAGCAAGCAATCATGCACATCATTGAACCTTATCAAACATGAGTATCTTATGTTTTAAGATACTTATCACTATTAATAAAACGTAATTCGTTCACTAAAAGTTTAAAAACAAAATCCATTGATAGGAGCAGATTGTATGTTAAGTGCTACTTTGGTAGTCGAATGTGGCTCGGAAGAAACCCAGTTAACTAATGAAGGTAAATAGATAGTTTTGAGTTTTATATTTAGTTAGTAGCATACTTAAATAATCCTGTTATCTTATTTTAATCTTTCTAAACCAAAAAATGAATGCTATAATTTTGTCATAGATTTTAATTAAAATTGATGCACATATGCCTACATATAAACAAATAATGGCTTTTAGCCTCTATAGTACGTCACTATTGAACTGTTTTCTAAAAGCGTCTTGAACATTTAGTAAACTAATTTAAACATTTAAAGTATTGACAAATAAGAGAATCTTTCTGCACCCAATTTAAGAAGAAGATCCAATGTTTTATACTTAGCACATCCATTTTCACATATAAACAGACACTTTAGAATTTCTTAAAAACAGATTGTTCTTTTAGATAATTTCAACATTTCCACCACAGTCTTATTTTTAAATTTAGGCTAGATGTTTTGAATCTATCTCAAAAAAGTAATGTTGCTGTATGCCTCAAATCTGTGCTTATACAGACTGTTACCATTTCTATTATCATTAGACAATATTCTGGCAAAAATTATTAATGCTTAAAAGAATGAGGTATGAATATTCTCATGGGATAATTTGACTAAGTGTTATCTACTGAATGCAGTATTTTTAAAGGCTCTAAGAGTTTGTTACCTAAACCTAACCAATGTATTCCTTTTCATTTTATTGAATTATTAGATATAAACTTTCACTTTAGTCTTCATTAATTTATTTTACAGAATATATAAGTGATCATATTTCTTACAAAGAGGTCTTCAGCACTTTACAACTCATAATTACATACCCCTTTGTTTTGCTCAAGAATAAATGAATTCATTGTTTTACAAGAATAAAAGTGATTTAAAAGCTATTGCTGCTCAATCAGTGAAATTCAAAATTACAGAAATCCTTTTTCCACTCTAACTATCAAGTTCTTTTTTTCTGACGGAGAATTAATATTCTCATTTTAATTTTCTGTAGGCGGTTTCTGCGTTGCCTTAAAATATTCTGTCAATTGAGCATAGAAATTCAAATTCTGGAATTTGAATTTTGATAATTTCATGAGTTACTCTTATCTTTGAATATTTGTCTGTGAAATGTTGAAATTTACGAGATTTAATTCAATTGCCTTCTAAAATGATTTATTGTTAGGGATAATGCTATTAAGAAGTGTAGTTTGCCAGCAATAATTCAAAGTTTGTCTACTTAAAATATAGTGCAGGATCATTTATTTTGTAATTATAGGCTGGATAGATTAGAAAATATCCTTCTTTCTCCCATCATGAACCTGATGAAGTGAGTCATGGGGGTTGGAGGAGATGAGCATTTGGTCGCATGCAATGCAGTTTTCCAAAGTATATAACCAAAAGCCATGTTCAGGGTTAATGCAGTACCAAGTGGGTTGCATTGTGCAAGATCATGTTGATTATGAACTTACCAGAAGACCCACTCTCTGACTAAAGCTTATGTAAAACTTCCACAAGACAATAATTCCAGTGGCAATACATTTGAACACATTCAGTACAATGTCTAACAGATAAGATCCCCAGAGAAAATGTACATATGCTTACATTTTGCAAATGTATTTCTAGGCATAGACCAAGCCTACTAAAATCAGGGAGAATCTTTTAAAGATAAATGTATTATATCAATGTAACCTACATAAAGAAAAGCTATACACATATGACAAGTATAGACTTGATGAATTTTTGCAAAATGAACTCATTTATGTAAGACACTGAACATTACCAATTCTCCCCAAAGACCCTGGTGCCACATTCCAATTATCACTTGCCCCATCACATGAGATTAGGTTTTACCTTTTTTGTTTTGTTTTCTAACTATTTGTTTTCTTGGTGGAAGTGTAGTGTTTCCATAAGTTAATTCATTGTAGCCAGAAGCAGAACTTAGTTAAATTTTATTGTCACCATTTTCTTCATAAAATGGAGGAAGGAAGGAAAAATAAATTGATGGGAAGAAACTCTTGCTTCTCATTCTTTCCCTAAACTATGATCAGCTTAAGCATCCTTTAAAAACTTTGCTTTGTGTCTTTTTTATTTTATTTTATTAAATCATGGTTGTGTACATAAATGCAATCATGGGGTACAATGTGCTTGTTTTATATACAATTTGAGATATTTTCATTGAACTGGTTGACATAGTTTTCATGGCATTTTCTTCCTTATTGTGTGGAGAGATTTATATTCTACATTTAGTAAGTTTCATCTGTACCCTTCTGAGATGCACCCTTACAGTGCTTTGTGTCTTTTAGTGACAGATTTGGCCAAGTTTCGGGATACATTAGTTTGGGTTCTTTATACATTCATTGTATAACCTTCTTTTTTATATGGTCTTAATAACAAAATGGAAGCAACCATAAATGTGAGCAAAAGACTATTTTTTAAAAGGCGTGCCTTCCCTCAATTTCTTTTTGAGCTTGAATGGTCAGTAGGAATGTTCTGGGAGTTTGGGGATGTTGGGGCATGATGCAGTCAGTAAGCCTGAGGCCTACAGCAACTGAGTCTGGAAAGCCTAGGTTCTGATGGTCTAAAAAAGCACTGCGAGCCAGGTGTAGTGGCTCACACCTATAATCCTAGCACTTTGGGAGGCTGAGGCTGGTAGAGTGCTTCAGCTCAGGAATTTGAGACCAGATAGAGCAAGAATGAGAGCCGGTGTTTAAAATATAAAATAAAATAATAAAATGAAGAAAAATAAAATAACAATACTATGTAGGAGGTACATCGGCTTTTCTTTGTTAACCATTTTAGAGGGAAGACAAGAGTAGACCTTAAGGATAGAGTAGCAAACTGAGAGCCCCAGCCTCTCTAAGATAATTTCTCTAAATCCTTTGACGTCAATGCTAATTAACCTGTAAGGTAGAATTCAAGTTATGGTTCCTACTTTGCAAAGCTAATTTGTACTTTAAGGTGGCAGTAGTAAAAATTCTTGCCATGCCCTACATTGATTTGAGGGTGAAAATAAAGTTATAGATTTGCCATCCCTGCGAGAATTGTAAAAGAAAACTGAAATTATGCATTATAATTTTCTATGTTTTTTGGATCTAACATCTAACCCCGACCCTTAATCTTATTTGTGCTTAGAGACCCCTTTGAGAATCTGAATGAAGTTATAGTCCTTCTTTAAAAGGTGTACACAGAAAGGAATAATGTAGCTATTGGCTTAGTTAGTTCATAGACCCCCATCAGCTAATTCACAAATCCCTCTAGGAATCCCTCAGTCGTAATTAAAGTTCTTATTCTGAAGTCTAAAGTTCCAACATTCTGCAATAGAAGCAACCTGGGAGTGAGGAAATATGTCCCTTATTATAGTTTTCTGGGGAAGGAGACTATACAACCTTTATCCATTACCCTTTCTTTGGTTTCATCCTCTTCCTCCATGAACGGAAGATTCTTTTATTTTCTTTTACTTCCAATCCCAACTTATCTTGGTTCAAGTTAGTTTTCCTCTTGTCAAATTTCTTTGTAAGTTGGAAAATGGTATACACCTTTCTGGTGGGTAGAAAAACAGCCACCCTCCCCCTGTTTCTATATTTGAAGATAGTAATTAAGTCAACCTTTTGTCATCTTTCGTTTTTGAACTTAGTAAGTATCACTCATAATGACTTTTTGCAAAAAACTTTTTGCGGGATCAGTTGTTAGTATTTTATCATTTTTGTTACTCATTGTATAATTCAGGAAAGGCTAGGAGTTTCTGCAGTGATCCAAAATCTCAATGGCTGGAGATAGCAACAGTTTATCTCTTGATCTCTTCCTGCATATCCAAGATGGATTGGCAAGAGGCTCTGCTTCTTCAGTCAATCTGGGACTCAGGGTGGTTGATGTTCTACCTCAAGCCAGGCTTCCTCAACAGGGAAAAATAAGGTAATTAATCAGTCACACATTGTCTCTGCCTTCACCCAGAAGTGACACATATCACTTTTGCTCAAATCCATTGGTTAAAGTCATTCAAATGGCCACACTTGTAATCAAAGGAGAGAGAGAATTCTACAGGTGCCCAGAAAGAGGAGAGCTTGGACTATTGAGTAAACACTGGCATTTTTTTTTTTTTTGAGATAGTCTTACTTTGTTGCCCTCAATAAAGTGCTTAGGTGTCCCAGCTCACAGCAACTTCAAACTCTTGGGCTCAAGCTATTCTCTTGCCTCAGTCTCCCAAGTAGCTGGGACTATAGGCACCCACCACAATGCCCAGCTGTTTTTTTGAGACGGGGTTTCACTCTTGCTCAGACTGGTCTGGAACCTGTGAGCTCAGGCAATCCCCCTGCCTCAGCCTCCCAGACAGCGAGGGTTACAGGCAGGAGCCACCATGCCCGGCTCACTGTCATTCTTTTCTTGAACTCCCCTCCAAGTTCTCCTAACTTTTTGGAGATTTGGTTGATATTAAGCAGGAAAATAGAGCCTAAGTCATATTTTTGGTGGAAAAAATGCTCCAGTTAACTATGTGATACAATATACCTGAACTTAAAATAAGCAGGAACACAATAGCCTATGATGAACTTTTCTTTCTTTTTTTTTTTTCAGACAGAGTCTCACTATGTTGCCCTCAGTAGGATATGGTGGCATCACAGATCACAGCAACTTCAAACTCTTGGGCTTAAGAGATTCTCTTGCCTTAGCCTCCCAAGTAGTTAGGACTATAGGTGCCTGCCAAAATGCCCCACTATTTTTTTGAGATGGAATCTCTCTCTTGCTCAGGCTGGTCTTAAACCTGTGAGCTCAGGCAATCCACCCATCTCAGCCTCCCAAGTGCTAAGATTACAGGCGTAAGCCACCATGCCTAGCCATTTAAAATGCTTAGTCAAGACCTATCCCTACAGGAAAACAAGTTAACAATGAATACAATCCCCAGAATACATCCTGACTTGTCTATAAATTCTAAGCGTATATGGGAACTGTAAAAGGAGCAATCGCAATGTTGCTCCCCTTTTGTTTTTGGTAGAACTGCCTCCTGTTGTCCCACGAGGAGTGACATGCTGAGTGATGGGAAACTTGGCAAATTTCCTCAGTCATTTTCTTCTAACAGTTTACTTGAGGGCATCCTTAGCGGTCTGCATCGTTCTTTCAGCCTGACCAATCGCTTGAGGGTGATGAAGAATGATGATGACAGGTTAGATGAGCTCGAGCTTCGCAGATTTCTTAAACACATTTGAAATAAATGCAGATTCATTGTCAGAAATAATAACATCTGGAAATCTGGATATTGAAAATCACTGGTACAGAGCTGATATTGTTGAAGCAGAGGTACAACAAGGCGTTTTGAGAAGGTTGCTGCAACAAGCAAAAATTCTCCTTGAAAAATAAAAAAGAATGCTTGACCAAACTTCTTGACCATTTTTTTATTATAGGCAGGAAAGGTCTCACTGCTGGATTGTATGGAGTGGTTTGGCATTGATTACCATCTAAATAACAATTAAAAACTGTAAGCTTTTAATATAGTTATTAGTATATATGTGACCATTCAAAAGTTTCCATGTAAATTGTATAAATTATTATTAAAAGAATATGATAACTATATGATGTCTCTCTTCTGGTCACTGAAAATTGAATTAAAGATTTGAAGATTTGATGGGAAATTAACATTGAAACTATATATTTGAGAGGTGTTAGTAGAGTTGAAGCTGTGAGAGTTATTAGGCTTACTGAGTTGGTTCATGTGAGAAAAGAAAAACCTAGAACAGTCTTTCCCTCAGTGTGTAATGTGTTCTGTGCTTTCTTCTCAGTCATCATTTATTTTTTTAATAAATTAATTTTTTTATTTTTTTGAGACAGAGTTTCAAGCTGTCACCCGGGGTAGAGTCCCATGGCATCACAGCTCACAGCAACCTCCATCTCTTGGGCTTAAGCAATTCTCTTGCCTCAGCCTCCCAAGTACAGGCACCCACCACAACGTCTGGCTATTTTTTGATTGCAATTGTCATTTTTGTTTGGCAGGCCCAGGCTGGGTTCAAACCCACCAACTCCGGTGTATGTGGCTGGCACCCTAGCCACTGAGCTACAAGCGCCAAGCCTCGGTCATCATTTCTTTCTATATTTCCTTGTGTATGTGAGAGAGAGAGAAAGATAAACTAGGTCTAACTACATTATGGGACGTAAATCCTCTGACTGTAAAATCTATGCCTTTTTGACTAAATTAACTTTTTGCCTCTTTGCAGTATCTGACGGGAGCTTCTCATGTAAGAAAGTAATCCTTTACCTATTAATAAAATCTGCTTTTAGCCCTCACTTTCCTCCTATATTGAGAACATTTCTAGTGGTTCTTTTATTTTTTTAAGCTTCGAACAAGTGATATTCAATCTAAAGTAACTTTTTCATTCTTTTGTGGCATATTAGCCCTTTAATTGGACCTAGTATGGCTAGCCAGCTGTTGTTAACACAGTTTTAGGTAGGCATTAGTGTGGTAATATAGAACTGGTTTACAATCTTAATTTCCAAGTATTTTGGAAGGCAAGTTTTATGAATAGTGAGTGCTGAGAGACTTGGATGACCTGTCAAATCAATTTATAGAATTCCTATGTTGAAGGGAAAATTAAAAGTCAAAGTGATGGAAAGGTTATATTCATGCATTTGCAGGAGAGGAGAGACATAGATAGGATGTCTTTGAAAGATAATGAGAAAGCTTCTTGTCAGGCAGGTTATTCAAGAGCATTGTCAGCAAGTGAAATGGGTTGCTGCCTGTGGGGAAGTGATTTATGATTATGAAAACAATGGGAACCGTCTCTGTAGGAGCTGAGTTGAAGGAGGCGTGTCTCTCTTTTGACCTTTCAACTTTCCCTCCTTCCCTGTGTTCAGCACAACATTGGCTTTGCATATGAAGAACACTGTCCAGATGTGGCTTCCAGACAGGCCTGTGTATACTGGGTATGATTTTAAACTAGAAGAAAGTGTTGTACGTGGGGTAAACAGGCATGTTTACTTTAGATTTGTATTTATTCTTTATGTTTTAACTGCCTAAACTCGAACAGTGTATAGTTAACTAAATCCGAACAAAATATTGTGCTTTCAAAGGCAGTATATGATAATAGAAATATATGTAATTTCTCTTTTTGAAAAAAATTACCCCTTCCCTTCTTTTTTCCTATTTTCTTATCTCTCTGCTGTCACGTATACTCAGAGCTGCTTCTGGAATTTGCATGTATGTCATAATCTTAGTTATATATTTCTAAACCATTTTAGTATAAAATAAAGCAAGTACAGATTTTTATCTTTTTTTGTTTGTTTTTGTTTTGAGACAGAGTCTCACTTTGTCACCCTCAGTAGAGTGCCATGGTGTCATAGCTCATAGCAACCTCCAACTCTTGGGCACAAGTGATTCTCTTGCCTCATCCTCCCAAGTAGCTAGGACTACAGGCACCCACCACAATGCCCGGCTATTTTTAGAGATAGGGTCTCACTCTTGCTCAGGCTGGTCTCCAACCTGTGAGCCCAGGCAGTCCACCCACCTCAGCCTCCCAGAGTGCTATGATTACAGGCATGAGCCACCTCTTACCTTTTTTTCATAATATATCATTTTTTTTCATAATTTAAAAATAAAAGGAATCTATCCCATGCAAGCTTTGTCCTAATTACAGAATAGCTGCTTCTGGAAGTTTGGCTCTGGAGCTTTAGTTAGCCTGAGGCTGTAATAAATTATATTACCTCCTTAAAAAGGAAGAAAATAAAGAGGCAACCCTTGCCTTGCAACTAGAGAAAGGCCACAAGGAGGGCCAAACTGCTTGTCACTCTCTATTCTTCAGACCTTTTTAACTCTCTTCCTTTCAGATGATTCATTTGGTAGCTGTTGTCACTTGTGCAGTTGGGAAGGGAAAAGGAAGTGAATAATATGATTTGAAGGGGTATAGAGGGACTTGAGTCTTGTGATGATCTGTAGGATTTATAGAAGTCTTTAAAGTTATTTGTGCAGCTTTGTGGCGTTCTGTGCCTTGTGTCAGTTGATATTTCATTTTCACTCCATTTTTGCACTCTAAAATATAGAAGATGTTTTAAAAATTGTTCTCATGATCATCTTCTTCCCAACCCCCACTCAAATCTTCTAGCTCCTAACCAACCCTGTTAGCTTCTTCATTTGAATGTTCACAATCCTCTCACCTGCCAAATAGAAAATGAAGGCTGATTTGCCAAGATAAACACTGGAAAAAATCTTTTCAAGTGGCAATACACGTTCACCTACAATTACAAAACATAAAGGCATTTCTATTTAGCCTTCCGCAAATATAAATATTCATGTTGAGGTCAGTTCACAGTTTACTGCTATTATGACTGATCTTTCTTAAAGTTATATTTTATTCAGTAGTGGAGCACCTTAGTTTGGAAATAAAATCACTTTGTATATACTCTTAACTCTGATATGGTTTC
The DNA here is from genome assembly GCA_963574655.1 of Perodicticus potto. NCBI lineage: Eukaryota > Metazoa > Chordata > Mammalia > Primates > Lorisidae > Perodicticus > Perodicticus potto. The sequence continues at coordinate 18,920 of CAUYRH010033344.1, read as the reverse complement.
TGATATGGTTTTATGAAGTACTTTTTCATCTTTTTAAATATGCCGTAATACCCTGGAAGTGAAATAAATTTATCTAAATTTCTAAAACAAGGCAATATCAGAATGTAACAAAAACATAATCTGAAAGAAACAGAATAAATCGATTTCTAAATTTGCATTATTCAGATAAAAAATAGCTCAAAAGCTAGCTAAACAGTATTAATAAAAATGACAGCATCATAGGGCAAGAGATTTTAGAAATTAGTCAACCTAGGCTCATGGAAGTTGGCACTAAAGAAATTTTACTATATTCTCTGCAATATTCAAAAGTATTCCTCGTCTTAATCCACGAATGATTTTATGAGTTTTGTTTGTTGATATCAACTACCTGCTGCAGAATGAATAAGAAAATAGTGCCCTCTATCAGTGGGAGTGCAGAATGCATTTTTATTAATAAAGATCAAAAGTATAGTAGGAAAAGTAAACTCTATTGATAGTCAGTATAGGCGATTAAAAAATTACATTTTATGTGAGACTATTTTTTTCTTATAAGCAGCTTTTTGATGAGGAAGAATTAAATAATGGAGAGAAACACACATTCCCTATCTCTGTTCTTGATGTGTCATTAAATTCTGACAAAATGATGTATCTCAGCCTCTCAGACAGTAGTAAATGCTCTCTGATGAACAAACTCATACCTTCTAGAATGTGACTCCTAAATGGATAGGTGCAGACTGGTGTCTATCTAGCTCCTTAAGATTTACCAAGGATGCTTTTTCCAAAGTGGAAATTACAAAGTCTCACCTCCATAGATGCTGCTGGTTCGATAGGTCTCGGTGGGCTCCGAGAATACCATGACTTTATGGAGCAGCCCAGGTGATTGTGATGCATTGCAGATTGAGAAGCTGTGGCTTTTTGTGCTTCTGTCTTCTGCATTGATTTGCCCCATGTGCAGCAGAATAGACAGATCTACAAATCTCCCAGCACCAAAGGGGTGTTCTCTCCTCTTTGTAAAAGGGGAAGCTCTTCTACTCTTCTCCCCAAAGTCCCATTCCCTCTTGAGACTCTTTCTCTTGTTTGGATCTTTCCTGTCAAGGAGGGAATGGGAAAAAAATCATTTCTTCAAAAGAAACTTTTTCTTTAGATTTTGATAACTGAGTGAGTGAACAAACTTCTTTACCTGGCTTGTCCTATACTTTCTCTTACCTGTTCCCAAACTATCACTCACTAGAGCTATGCACGACCTGTCTTCCCTGTGTAGTGGGGACATTCTGGGATCAAAGACCTCACACCTGTACACAGCTGACACATTGAGAAAAATATTAACATTTGCCACTTCTGATTTCCATGTAACTCAATGTAGAAAATGTATTTCCTAACTTTTCTCTGCTGTATGCTCATCCAACTATGTGTGCTAGCTTTGATGTCATTTGTGTTAACAGCACCCAAAAGTCTCAGAAAGTGGATTCTTCTGCTAACACTGCAATATCTCATAGTACAAGTGGTCCATGGGCTCATAGTCAGGAAGATAACAGTTAACAAAGCTTTTGTTTCTCTCAAGAATTTCCACCATCTGGTATATCCGTCTCTACCCTTCATGATGCTGTTGGGAGACACAACATTGAAGCTCTGACTTAGAGGAGATGAAAGGTCTAGAATCAAAGTCTCCTGGCTTATAATGATAAAAGCATTATTATATCCAGTTAACAAGACCTGTTAAAGTAGAGAGAGAGAGATGATCAATTAGACTCCGTAGGATGGCATCTGTGATAATGTAAGTTGTTTAGGAAATTGTAGACAAAATAAAATCAGAGCATTGCTTCCCCTATTCATTTCTTAAATTCATATTTTTGACCTTTAGAAAAGCGTGCATCTTTTTTGTTGTGTTCCTTGGCTTTACCTGTGTTATTTGCTATGAAGTTCAGTGCCATGAGATGCACAGGTGTTATTATCTTCACCTCAGTCCTTTGGCAAGTCATCAAGCATCCTTAGGAATGCACTTTAATCTTTATTTCTTTGTGTTTTGTTTTTTAGGTAAGTACTTTTGGTATTCCTCTTCCTAAATGCTGAAAGAAAAATGCACCTGCCTGATGTAGAACAAATGGCTTTTGAAAACACAAACTAAAAGATAAAAAAAAAATCATGTGAACAGTAAAGAATAGCACACTTCCTGATACCGGTAAGCAGTCCAAGTGTCAATCCTGGCTTCTCTAAGGGAGGGGACTAACAGTATGGAAGTTGGGGGGCTGGCTAGAGTGGAATTATTGCTGTGCAAGTAAAAAGAAGAATAATTACAGAGAACGTTTATGAAATATTCATTCACACCTGCTTATTGGTTAAAGGAACAGCTTATGGTTCTAAGCTGCCTCACTATTCTCAAGCTGGAAAATATTAACGTAAATGCAACTTGTAAATATTTTTCTGCAAACCCCAAATGGAAACAGATGTGGAGAATGTCGAGAGCCTTTCTTTAGTCAGTCAGTTCATTTCTAAAAGAGGGTTAAACTTTTTAAAAATAATATTTTTAACTTTTAATGTTCACTTGTTTAGGAAACTGCATACTTAAATGGTTTGGTAACATATGATCATGAATATGTGTATAAGCTTCACTTAGTAAAGTCCTGAAAGTTTTTACTAATAAATGTGTATAATCTAGATAAATGAAAGACATACCAGTGAATTCGAACACAATTTATTTCAGCTTGTGTACACCTAAAATAGCATACAGAATACATTTGTAATGGCATTTTGCCTGTACTAGTGGTCATTCTTTGTATGGCAATGCATTTCAAGCTGTAACCATGTCTGGCAAATAGTATGTTCATGTTGATGTCTGTATAGCCCTTTTATTAAAAGGACACATTAACTGTACATTAACTGTACCATAAATTGAAATTATCTACCCAATGTAAGTGAGTAAATATATTATTAAAAATACATTGACTTTTAAGATGAACAAATTGCCAAGTTTCAAAGCTTTTAATGACAGCTGCCAAGTGACTAAATCCTTCTCTCTGCCCCTGTTCTTCCCTCACTGGGTTTTCTGCACAATGGGAATATCATCCCTCTGCCTTTGCTTCATTTAGCTTCTCTTCGGGTTCAACTTAGACTCTACGTCATGCACAAAGCCTTCCTCGAGTCTTCCAACACATACTCATGTATCCCTGCCCTGAAATCATTCTTTAATGGAGTCCATGTGTTAATTTTCTGGAGCTTCCGTAACAAAGTGCTACAGACTGGGAGCGTGAATGATAGTAATGTATTTTCTGACTGTTCTGAAGGCTGGAAGTCTGAGATCAAAGTGTTAGCACTGGTTTCCTGGGAGATCTCTCTCCTTGACTTGTAGATGGCTGTCTTTTCCCTATGTGTGTTTGTGTCCTAACTGCCTTTTCTTATAAGGATGCCAGTCAGCTTGCATTAAGCATTACCAAAATGACCTCATCTTAACTTAATTACCTCCATAAGGACCCTATTTCCAAATATAGTCATGTTTTGGGGTGTGAGGGTTTAAGACTTTGAATGTATGAACTTGGGGTATACACAATTCAGTCCGTAACAGCCTATAGTATAATTTCTCACTTGATGAATCATTCCATGTATATCTTTTCTGTATTCCCCATTTAGAGTAAAAATCCTTCCATGATAATGACTGATCATATTTTAAATTTTCTTTACTTTGTTCACAATACCTAGAGGGCTGGGCACATAGTATTAAATGCTAGTTATTTGTTGTTTAAAAATACTGGAAAGAGTAAAGAGGACCAAGTGAGAGTCCTTTTTACAGTTATTGCTGACTCCAGCTCCCTTATCTTGATGGAGAGAAAGCAGTGCCAGAGGTTTCAGTTTGGGCAGTGATCAAATGACCTGTCTCTGCTTTTTCCTGGGAGCCCCTTGAGCAGTGTGGTCAGCAGAGGCATCTGGTGAAAGGAAATGCTGATCTCTGCAAATGGGCAAAAGGGTAAAGGCTGTTGAACCCAGACACATACCTCAGAAAAGAATTTAGGCTTGCAGAAATAAAATTACCTAGTTAAGAATCTTCAGAGCTAGAGGCAGAGTTTTGGAGGGAAAAATCATGAACACATTTATAGTCATAGTAGATTGGGTATTATGGTACTAAAATAAATTTTGGTTCTAGAAATCATTTTAAGTTTGAAAACATATTTAATTCTTACTAATAATTCTAACTGTATGCATTATTATTTAAATGTAAAATGATTACCTCATTAAATTTTCAATGCCAATATGTTGGCTCTTTTTATGACTTTCTTCAGTTTTTTGTTATATTCCATTTTTCATAATTTCTAGAGCCAATATTCAAAAGTATTTTCTGTGCCTTAAAATAGGATCATGCTACATTCAAATTATGGAAATATGGTTTAATGCTACTGTAAACGCGACTCCACAATTTTATAGAAAATCCTAAGAAAATACAAAAACCACCAAACTTCAGGATAACCATGTTGCTTTCTCTTACTAGTTGTGTGTCCTTGGGTGAATTACTAAGCACAGGTCAGTCTGAGATTCTCCATGTGTAAAAAGGATATTAGAATGCCTACTTTACCGGGTAGTTGCTGATATGAAAATATGCAAAGCAGTTAGTGCTGTACTTGTAAATAGTTGAGCTCAACAAATGTTCTTTTCCTTTATCTCTCCTTAATGTTGAATGTTGCCCAGGGGATTACCTATCTGTCATAGAGGAAGGGAGATTTGAGTGATTTATTGATTGAATCAATGTTAAACAATGTTTATGGGTCAGTATCCACTGTATCCAGGTTTCACACTAGATGTTGGGTGAATAATATTGATGAGAAGAAACAAACAAACACAACTCCAACTTTCATTGAAATATGGGCATTAACTAAAAGGTCCAAAAATACATGTAAAATCTTGGAAATAAGTGTTAATGAAGTAAATATATGCGGTGCTAGGAGATTTTGTAACTGAGAGACTTTTCTTTTGGGGAATACACAGAAGAAGTCAGGAAATATTTCCATAATTTGTAATAGTGAGCAGAGTTTGAAGGGGGAGGGGTGTGTGTATATGTATATGTGCATGTGTGTGTATGTGTATGTGTCTACATGCATGCATTTATATATGTGTTCTAGTGGTAATGGTGGTGTAGAGGAAGAGGAGTAAGAGAATGAAATAACTTAAAAAATGTGTTTCTGGGGACAGCATGGGGGAAAACCCTGTATGGAGAGCTCAACAAATGTTCCTTTACCAGAGGAAGGCTGGTGAAGCTGGGCTGCAGAAAGCTAACAGGAAGACTGTCCTAATGTGAGCCTAGAGGAGGGTAGGAGCCAACTGAGGCCAAGCCTTATAGACTAGGTTAAGGAGTTTATCTTCTCTCCTAAGAACAGTGGGAAGCCAATAAAAGCTTAATTGGATGGCAAAGTAAGGTCCATAAATATTCTGATTTGTATTCTGGAAAGATTTTTCTGTCCTCCAATGCTTTGTTCAGAAAACAGAAATTCAGAATATGCATATTTATAGCAAGCATGTAAATATTTGTTGCCTTATAGGTATATTTTTATTACATTATTTTTGCATATGTGATTGCTGAACAACTTGAGATCTTTTAAGGTTCCAACACAGTCTATGTTCTAAATTGGTGACAGTTAAAAAGAAATATTGACTTAAATGTTCGTGTACATTCATGACCATTGGCACCAGTCATAGAGTTTAATAACACAGACCAGCTGGGCATGGTGATTCATGGCTATAATCCTAGCACTTTCAGAGACTGAGGCAGGTAGATTGCTTGACATCAGGAGTTCAAGACCAGCCTAAGCAAGAGTAAGACCCCATCTCTACTAAAAATAGAATAACTAGCTAAGCATGGTGGGCGCCTGTAGTTCCAGCTTCTTGGGAGGCTACAGCAAGAGGATCTCTTGAGCCCAAGAGTTTGAGGTTGCTGTGAGCTGTGACACTGCAGCACTCTACCCAGGGTGGGACACAGTGAAACTCTGTCTCAAAAAAGAAATAGTTAATAATTACTTCGAGATTGTATATATGTGAGTTTAACCTCATTTTCTACTTCTTCTTGAAGCTTTCTATGATAACCATGTGAAACAATGGTTATTGTATAATCAGTAAAGATATCAGAGGCATAGTGAATTTCAGGATTCCCACATGGTACCTGTTTTCACAACAAAGCTCATGTTTCGGAATGATTTTGAATGCATCTCTATCCTAACTATCATTTCAATGGAGTATGCATCCCTCGACCTCCCATTTATGTAGGCTAATTAACAAATGCAACATTTCATGCAGATGCTAATGTGAGACTCCTATGTTAATCTTGAACTATGATATATGCCCTCTGGACAAGCATAAGTATTAACTGAATTTAATGATTAACTGAGGCGACTTTAGTCATTGCAACTAAAATATTATATGTAAAGGATGCAGAAGTAAATGTTACAGGAGTTTCTTTCTTTCTTTCCTTCCTTTTCCCTCCCTCCCTCCCTCCCTCCCTCCCTTCCTTCCTTTCTTCCTTCCTTCCTTCTTTCCTGCCTTCCTTCCTTCCTTTTCCCTCCCTCCCTCTCTTCCTTCCTTCCTTTCTTTTCTTTCTTTCTTATTCTCACTCTGCTGCCCTGGGGAGAGTGCTGTGGCATCATCATAGCTCACAGCAACCTCACACTCTTGGGCTCAAGAGATCTTTCCTAAGCCTCCTGAGTCACTGGGACTACAGTTGCCTGCCACAACATCTGGCTATTTTTTTTTTTAGTAAAGAAGGTATCTCACTCTTCTTCAGGTTGGTCTCAAACTCCTAAGCACAAACAATCCACTGGCTTCAGTCTCCCAGAGTGCTAGGATTACAGGCATGAGCCAGTGCAGCCAGCTGATATAGGAGTCTCAAAATGTGAAGTTTAAATACTCAGTGACAAACGAATTGCCTTAGTAAAAGTGATTCTCACCTTTATTCATCCCACCCATTTTGTTTTAAAACACTGTCATGACATACTATTAGCAATAATGGAATGTCAGAAAATGGTAAGTCAATTTCACTTATGAAAGACTCAGTTCATTGTACTGTTAAATGAAACATCATTGAAAAGTTTAAATCAAAAGACATATCTTTGGTGTGCCAGCCCAGTTTTATCCTATTTATCTTCTTTGCTCCATTTGGTAGATTTCATGCTGGACATTGACCTATGCAAGTCAAATATCTGCAAGGGTGCTCTCACCATGGCTGAAATTTTAGGAAGAAAAATTGACCTGCTTAATAAAGAATGACTTTCACTTATGTGAAAAAAGATGGCCTTTATTATTATGGGATTGTACTCTGACTCCCACAAAATCCTAAGATGTTCAGAAGATTCTGATGTTCTGGATATGCTACTTGGGGGGGGTGGTAAAGGCCCAGCATGTATGTCCTTTGGGCTGATATGCCACCCAGTGTCTGCATGGCAGGCAGCCTGATCCAGGATGTACCTGGGATATTGGCACCACCTAGAGACACTAGCTAATCTTGCCAAGGTGAATTGGTAGAATATAAGGAAATTGTTTCGTGAAGTGATACAATGGGCAAGTGATATAATAACTGACACTAAAATAATCTGGGGAAAGGAAATGGAGATAATTTAGGTTAAGTTCTATTTGCTAATAGAAGTCTATATCTTTTTTTCACTTTTAGAAAAATAACAATTGATTATGACATAACTGCTTTAAAAGATGCACTAATTTGATAATTCTAAACAATTTTATGGATGTTGTCTTGTGTTATGTTTCCATTACTTATCCTGAACATCCTAGACTAAATTCTTAAGAATGAGAGCTGGCAAATATCAACCACATAGGCCATTATCTTTGTTACAAAATGCTAGTAATTTTCACATTAAATCCCAGACACTCAATTATTATTCCATTAAGAACTATTAAAATGGATGGAAGAACAGGGCCTGCTATAATCATGAGTGGAAGAGGACCCTTTCTACTAAGAGCGTATGGAAAAGATCACCCAATTCCAGAAAAATCTGTTCAATTTATAAGATGGCATATTAGGAAAAATAAATTGGAGAGCTAAATCAATAATATTTAGGAAAAGGTCTTTTTCTCTCCGGGGCAATGATAAGTTGAGACCTATGCAAAGAAACCAATTACATTTTGACTAAGCAGAAAAAATCAGGCAAGCAGTCAACACAGGGGCAAAAATAAGTTCAGGCTATATGTTGTTCAGGTTTTTATCCATTTTCCTTGTTCTTAGGGGAACTTAACACAGGCAGAAGGGTCAAAACATCTTGCCCTTATAGGCATCCAGATAAACAATAATTTCTTAGTTACCAAAGGCTCTTTTTTATAGAGTTCCTTAGGAAACTAAGTTTCAAAACTGTGCCCCCAAACCTAAGTTATTGGAGTTTTATGATGTTTATTTTACTTTTTTCTTGATTACATAAGTATTATAATTTTTTATAAAAATTTCAAACACTGTAGACATGTAAGACTTTAGATAAATTGTACATTCGTCATCTTCCTTGCCTTCCTCCTTAGATAATGATTTCTAAGAGTTTTTGTATGTATACTTATATTTTTTGATAGCTATGAATATATATATATATAATTCACAGCTACCAAAATAATATATATAATTTTTTGCTGAAATAGAAATTTACCACATGCTTTTCAACAATATTTTTTACACTAAACTTTTCAGCTATTATATCAACACACATTACTCCATTTATGAAGTTGTAAACAGAACAAAGCAAAATATTCCCCAAGAGGAGCCTTAGATATTTAAGAGAATTCCATTTGGGAGGGTAAATTTAAGCCTGGCTTTGCTTGAGGAAACTAAATTCTTTCCTAACCTACCTTGAGGGCAAATATGTACCTTCCTGGCTGCCACACATCCTGGCAGAACTCTTGTGCCACAATGGCGCACAGTATGGGGTTAAGGAACAGGCTTGGAGTGACTCACCAACCCAGACTTGGCTTACAGTCCCCGACCTTGTGTCATCCCTCTGGCTTCCACCCTTTGTTGGGGGGGAATCGTCTCAATGGAGCTACAGACGAACCTCTTGATTGCCAGGGTATGTGGGTTTAGAGATCGTCTCTTCATAGGAGTTGTTTAAGAAAGCCAATTGTCCAGCTCTAGAGACTGAGGAAAGCCTGGAAAGTTGCAGCCCCTTCTTCCAGGAGGAGGGAGTCACCAGCCTCACGGAAGCTGTGTTTGTCAAGGCTTCTCCTGATGAGAGAAAGAGCATGCTGCCAATAGTTACTTTATTGTCTAGACAATCCAGTGTGGGTGATCTAGGTCATTTTTGAATAATACCACTTGGTTAAGTCATTATTTGGGGGTAGGCTTTAACAGTCACAAAACTAATATTTTTGCATCACCTAATGATTTGGTGACAACTGCTTGATTTTCTAACCCAGTTCTGCACTACATTCTTCTAAGTACTTTAGTGTTTTCTTATCCTGCTGTGTCTTCCACAAGTGCAAAATAACAAAAGTCATTCTTTTGATGAGCATGATACTGGTCTATTTTATTTTTATATAGAAGATTTGTTATGATGTTTTAAAAGAACTCCACCATGAAATCTTTGTTTTTGTTTTGTTTTTATGGTTATTTCTAGGTATTAGGACTTGTGGTATATGTACCCATTTGTGGGTACAAATGTCTTTGGTTCCATAGATGGCTTTTGTTATGCTTGAGTCAAGGTTGTAAAAGTACCCATCAGCCAAATAGTAGTGATAGCTGTCAGGTAGCATTTGATTTCCACTGAATTTTACTTCCTTCTCTGCAGGTGTGTGCTCACCAGTTTGTTCCGATTTAATAGTGAGCACACCATAAAGTTTTAATCCATTTTCCCATGGATTTTTGATTTTCACATGTCTTTCCCATCCATAACCGTATAGCTCACATATTTAATCTAAGTGCATATATTGTGATCTTATTCTATAATTTTTTACTTGTTTATTTTCTAAATATTTAATATATCATTTCCAAATAGTCATCATTTCCCACATTTGATGCTTTCTTTTTATTTCAGATTGATATGAGGGTACAGATGTTTAGGTTACATTGTTTTCATTTCTGAGCTAAAGTTCAGATTGTAGTTGAGCCCTTCACCAGGGGGCATGTTGAAGACCATCACCATATTAGGTGAGATTGCGCCAATCACCTTCCCTCCTTCCTCCTCCCTTCTCTTGCCTCTCCCCTCCTCTCGCTAAAGTAGATTTGTGTTTTTCTTTTGTGTGGGTGTGTAGTTATTTATATATTGTTTTCATATTAGTTCTGAATACATTGGATACTCTTTTTGTCCATTTTTGTGATACTTTACTAAGAAGAATGTGTTTCAGCTCCATCCAGGTAAACACTTTGATGTGGTTTTAATATTACATCGTAGGACAGCTCTGATTGTCAGCAGGCCTCCTTACACTGACTTGAAGTGTAAATGATTATAAGTTGCTTTCTTCTTAGTTTTGTGCCTTCACAAGGTATTCCCTCTTTATGCCTTACACGAATTCATGTCTGGCTTCACCTGATCTGTGGTCATTGTGAAATTGTACATAAAATTTTGTAGAAATTTTCAGTAGTCTACAGTAGGAGTGTGTGCCTACCTTTTTTGGATGATTAGAGATCTATGTTTATGAACCACAGATATCTAAGTTAATTACCTTCCATAGCTAAAAGATTTGAACAGATTAAATAGATTAATTGAGTGGCTAATTAGGTCCAGACAGTTAATTGTATTTAGAGTCAAAATGTAATCCAGTGCTTTGAACTATTAGTACTTGTTAGCTACCTTTGGTGTAATTTCAGGATAATAGATTGATCTGACCAGAAAAACTGTCTCAATTCCCTGTAAGATGGAAACCTTGGCTGTATATCAGTTTCACCTGGATAATGTTAAAATACTGATGCCCAACCCCAACCCCCCCAACCTGGAGAGATTTTTATTCTATTAAGTTGTGAGGGTTAGAGTTCTAGCCAATGTGCTGCTGAAATTGGGAACCACTGGACTTGATACTTGAATGAATAGAATGTAAGACTGGTAAGTTCCCTCAAGATAGAAAGAGAAGATTCTACACACTTCCCTTTGTCTGTTTTCCCTGTGGCAAGCACATTTTACCTATCAGAAAGGTGCTCTCCACATGAATACTTAAAAAAAATTAACCTTTTTAAAAAAGCACTATTGTTTAAACATTAACACAGTTTTCTCCTCAAAATACTTAGGAATGAAATAAGAAATGATTCTGCTTTGATAGCAAAAGCAAAACAAAAGTTAGAGAGTCTAATTAAAGGGGTCATTGGAGAAAAGTTTCTATTGTAAAAGAAAAAATCAAATACTGAATATTTATTACTTATAAATTCAATCATGAAAGAAAATATATAAGTTATTTATCCTAAGATAAATACTCGTAAAACCATTTATTAGTAAACAACTTTCGAGTTAATCTTTCTAATTTGCACTTTCTGCGTCTCAGGCAAATTATGCCTTTTCATGTTGCTGGTAAAACATAGGATTGACAAAGGATGCTGAAGTCCCCATGAGAAAGTTTCATTTAAATATAAGAAATCAGGCTCGGCGCCTGTGGCTCAACGGGCTAAGGCGCCAGCCGCGTATACCTGAGCTGGCGGGTTCAAATCCAGCCCGGCCCACCAAACAACAATGATGGCTGCAACCAAAAAAAAAAAAAAAATGGCTGGGTGTTGTGACGGGTGTCTGTAGACCAGCTACTTGGGAGGCGGAGGCAGGAGATTTGCTTGAGCCCAGGAATTGGAGGTTTCTGTGAGCTGTGATGCCATGGCACTCTACCAAGAGTAACAGCTTGAGGCTCTGTCTCAAAAAAAAAAAAAAAAGAAAGAAAGAAATCAGCTAGTAGCTCATAACTGTAACCGTAGCACTCTGGGAGGTTGAGTTGTGTAGATTGCTTGAGCTCATGAGTTCAAGACCAGCCTGAGCAAGAGTAAGATGCTCCCCCACCCCATCTCTACTAAAAATAACAAACTAGGCAAGAGGATCACTTGAGCCCAAGAGTTTGAGGTTACTGTGAGCTATGATGCCATAGCACTCTACCAAAGGTGACAAAGTAAGACTATCTCAAAAAAAAAATAAATAAATAAAATAAAGAAAGAAAGAAATTGGATTTTATTGCAGATCAGTATTAAAACAGACACGACCATGACCATGTCAGCTAAACTTCCTGGATTCTGTTTATGGATTTTCATTTTCCTTTGCCAGAGGAAAGATTAAGGATTGATCATGTCCAAAAATAGTCATAAATTAACAAAATACCCATCTTTTCTTTCTTGTTCCCTTGCTTAATCAATATATAATTATTTCCCAAAATGTCCTTCATTTATTTATTTTTTTTATTTGATATCTAAAGCAATTTAGCAAGGATGGGAGGCTGGGAGCCCAGGCACAGACAGAACCTGAGAAAATGAATACAGTAAATTTTGAGCTCAGGAAGCAAGCAAATAGTCCCTGCTTTATTTCAGTGTGATGTCCTCTGAAGTTCAAAATCCTTCAGTATTGCTTGGTTAATATGCAGATCTTTTCCAGTGAAGTTTCACCAAGGATTCCTTAATGTCAATCTCTCTTTGTGTGTCTTAAGTAGTTAGGGTCACTTAGAATTTACTAATGAAATATCTCATTCACCATATATTTACTGAAGTCTTATCATGTGCATGTCATGCAAGCCATATCCCAAGTTCTAGTCATACAACAATGAACAAAATTGATAGTTTCTTTCCACAGAGCTTTTGGTTTAATCAAACTTATTAGATGCTTAATGAATGTTTGCTGAGTGGATGAATAAGTAAAAGAACAAAGGAAGCAATTTCAGCAATATGTCTCACAACCATCATAGAATCAATATAGTATCAATACATTGTTTTTATCAATATATTATAAATTACATTGAAAGGCAAAATAATACAGAAGCAGATAATGAAGTTCATTTGGTCCAGGAACAAGGGCATGGACTCGGATAGACCAGACTTAAATCAAAGATGGCCTATTCCTACCTGTGGGGCTCCAGGCCGTTACTTCTTTGCTCTTATTGCCCCCATCTGAAAACTTGAACAATAATATTGCATTAATTTATTAATTTGGTCAATTTTTACTGAATGCATGTTAAATACAGGCACACTTTGTAAATATTGTAGGTTCAGTTCCAGACCACAGTAATAAAGTAAATGTTGTGATAAAGCGAATCACACCATTATTTTGGGTTTTCCAGTTCACATAAAAGTTATAGTTGTACTATACTGTAGTCTATTAAGTGCGCCGTAACATTATGCCTGAAAAAATACTTACCTTCCATTTAAAAGTTCTTTAATGTTGATGATCATCTGGCCTGCAGTAAGTCGAAGTCTTGCCTCAGCGTTGATGGCTGCTGACTGGTCAGAGTGGAGGTTGCTGAAGTCTGGGGTGGCTGTGGCAATTTCCTAAAATAAAATGACAGTGAAGTTTTCCACACAGATTGATTCTTTCTTTCAGGGAAGACTTCCCTGTAGTATGCAATGCTGTTTGATAGCACTTTACCCTTAGTAGCACTTTTTTCAAAGATGAAGTCAGTCCTCTAAAACTCCATCCCTGCTTTATCAACTAAGTCTGTTTCACATTCTAAATTTTGTATTGTCATTTCAGCAGTGTTCACAGCACATTCAGCAGGAGCAGGAGCATTTCCAGAAACCACTGTCTTTGCTTCATCCAGAAGAAGCAACTCCTCATCCATTTAAGTATTATCTAAGTATTATCATGAGCCTGGAGCAATGTAGTCATACCTTCAGGCTCTACTGTCAATTCTGTTTCTCTTGCTAGTTTCACATCTACAGTTACTTTCTCCACTGAAGTCTGCTCAAAGTCATCCATGAGAAGCTGAATCAGCTTTTCAAAATTCCTATTACTGTAGATATTTTGACATTCTACTATGTATCACAGATGTTCTTAATGTAATCTTGAATGGTGAATCCTATATAGAAGATTCTCAGTTTACTTATTTACTTCACCCCGATCTATTAGAACAGTGGTTCTCAATGTTCTTAATGCCACAACCCTTTAATAATGTTCCTCATGCTGTGGAGACCCCCCAACCATAAACTTATTTTCGTTGCAACTTCATAACTATAATTTTGGTACTGTTATGAATTATAATGTAAATATCTGATATGCAGGATGTATTTAGGCGACCCCTGTGAAAGGGTGTTCGACTCCTGAAGGGGTCATGACCCACAGGTTGAGAAACACTGTATTAGAAGAATCATTGTCTATGGCAGCAATAGTCTTACAAAATGTATATCTTAAATACCAAGACTCAAAAGTCAAAATTACATCTTGATCAAGGAGCTACAGAGAGGATGTTGTGTTGGCAGGCATGAAAAAACAATAAGACCTCTTGGTGACCAGGTATATGATCAATGAATACCAATATTTTGGAAAAAATTAACAAAAGTTATTTGTTCTAAAAGTTGCTTGTTTTGTAAAATCATTGTGGTCTATGAGTTTACGATAGTTTGAATTTTGTTATTTAATTTCATTCATTGCTTAATACTATTTTCCTATGAATGATTATACTGTGGTTAATATGTTAGCATAGCAGTATTCCCAGATAGTTTTTGTTTGTTGAGAGGTTGGGCTTTGGGTGGGCAGAGTTAATACTTTGCATGAAATATCTTCTTTTATAACAGTGAAATTGCTTTCTCTTTTGTCTTGTGATTTTTTTTGAGGTGTAATTTAAGTTTTTGTGTGAGTAGTATTATTATACCTATCTTGAGTATCTTGCTTGTACTGTATCACATCATACCTTTGTTTAATTCTTAATAAACTGTTCACTTGTTAAAAAAAAAGTTATTCTGAGCAGTAGATCTCAACACTGGACATAAAATATTCAGTAAATCATTCAGTAAACAGATTTACTGTCTTATCTGGACTTTGTTGCCCTGTTTATAGAGCATAGGTAGAGTAGATTTAGCACAATTCTTTAGGGAAGAGCTTAAGATTTTCAGATGGTAAATTAGCATTGGCTTTAACTTAATGTTGCCAGTTGTATTAGTCCCTAATGAGAGAGCTTATCCTTTGCAACTTTGAAGTCCAGCATTGATTTCTCCTCTCCAGGTATGAAAGTCCTAGATGGTCTCTTCTTTCAATATAATGTTGTTTTGTCTGCATGGAAATTTGACTATTTAGTGTTTCAGCTTTCATCAATGATCTTAGCTAGATCTTCTGGAAAACTTTCTATACCATGTCCATCAGCACTTTCTGCTTCACCTTGCATTTCTCTCTCTTAAATTTCACGGACCAGCCTCTGCTAGCATCCACCTTTTCTTCTGCAGTTTCCTCACCTGTCACAGCCTTCATAAAATTGAAGATAATTAGGGGCTTGCTCTGGATTAGGCCTTAGGTTAAATAAAATTGTGGCTAGTTTGGTCTTTTAACCAGATCACTAAAATTTTCTCCACATCAGCAATAAGGCTGCTTTACTTTTTTGTCATTCTAGTGTTTGCTGGAGTACTACTTCTCATTTCCTTCAAGAACTTTTCCTTCATTCACAACATGGCTAACTGTTTGGTACAAGGGCTAAGCTTTTGGCTTATGTTAGCTTTTGACATGCCTTTCTAAGCTTAATCATTTCAAGTTTTGTTTCAAAGTGAGAGACTTGTGTCTTTTCCTTTCTATTTGAATGTTTAGAGGCCATTGTAGAGTTACTAATTGGCTCAATTTCAACATTGTTGAATATTTTGATGGAATAGGGAAGCCTAAGGAGTGGAAGAGAGACAGGGGAACAGCCAATTGGTGGAGCAGTCAGAACATACTCAACATTTATGGATTAAGTTCATCATCTTATATGGGTGTTGTTCTGTGTTACCAATCACAGATCACCATTAACAGGTGTAATAATAATGAAAAAGTTTGAACTATTGGGGAAATTACCAAAATGTGATAGAGACATAAAATGAACCCATGCTGCTAGAAAAAATGGGGCCAACAGAATTGCTCCATGCAAGATTGCCACAAACCTTCCATTTATAAAGCAATAAAATATCTGCTAAGCACAATAAAGGGAAAAATATGCTTATGTCAGCTACTTGCTATTTAAAAGACATAACCTGATAAGTCAGATAAACCACAATGCTTGCCCTCATAGACCTCACATTTAGAGTGGAAAAGAATTTTAGGAAGTAATGACATTAAATGTAATGAATCCTTTGTGATGGTCATTGGGCTGTTATTCTCAGATCTATATCTTGCCCTTTCTGTCTGCCCCTTATTGCCAGAGGCTAACCTCTGAAGGCTGTGGTTTCAGGCTTCTGTGCCATTTAATGATAGATGGACGAGCAGGTTGGAGACACTGGTGGGCATTTGAAGACAGGGAGCAAAAAAAGAAGCCAGAATTTTTCCATCTGACTGCCCAAGACAGCATCTCCAGCAGTAGCTGTGTAGCCTCCATAACTCCAGCATCAGTCAGATGACCCCAAGCCCTGGAATCATCAGCCGTCCTTCTCCCCTCTAGACCAGGGCTAATAGAGTTGCAGTTGTTCCCAGTCTTGGGCTGCCCCCTATTTAGTATTTCAACTCTTCCATCCCAGGCTTAAGAAATTATATTTGTTAAATTCACTCCTTTTTAAATTTTTTTTTTCAGTTATTATGGGGGTACAAATGTTTTGGTTACATAGTTTGCTTTTGTGAGATTTAAGTCAGAGTGATAGGTGTGTCCTTCACGCAGAATGTGTGTGTCAATTACTATTAAGAATGGAAAACAAACACTGCGTGTACTCACTGGCAGAAAGTGGAAATTTACTCCTTTTGAAATATGCAGAGTGTTTTTCTTTTCTTAGTTGAATCCTGTTCAATAAAGCCTTAACATAAGTGGTACAGGGGAACTCTATGTTAGAAGTAGTCAATAAAGTTTACTTAGAAAGTAAAATTTAGGCTAAAAGCTTGGTGAAGAGGAAGGATATTCCAGATCATGTGCAAGAGAAGAGGAAATGAGGTGCATTTTAGGGACTTACTGGAGTGTGAAATATGAGAGAGGAAGAAGGGGTAAGAATATTAGAGGGCCCTCAAGCCAGGTGGAAGACTGCCGTGGCACGCCATGGACATTTGTGTTTTCTAAAGTTAGTGGCCGCATTTTATAGGATTGTGTGGAGCAGAGGGAGGGAACTGTCATTTAGGAGACAGTTGCAGACAGCAATGCTTGTATGGAAGAAAATGATGGGCTAGACAATGGAGAAAAGAGACTTGATTTGAGAGGTAGACGAAAGAGGCAGAGTCTGCATGTCCTTGGTAATTCACAGGCTCTAGGAGATGAGATTGAGGAAGGAGTTGTAACTGTTTTCAAGATTCAAAACAGGGCGGCTGGGTCAAAGGGGTGCTATTCACAGCAAGAGGAAATAGTGGAAGAGGAAGAGTTCTGCAGCTGAACATGAGGTATATGTGGGACATCCCTGGGTGGAGCTGTCCAGGAGCTAAGTATGCTGTGTCTGCATCTCAGGAAACAGATCCAAACCACAGAACCTGATTGAGAGCTGTCTGTCCACAGTGGGCATGGAACTTATCTGAGTCAGTAAGATCAACTAGAGGGTGTGCAAGATTTGGAGAATGAGAGAGCCCTGTCTCAGTCCTGAAAAATGCAAGCATTGGGAAGAGGAGGGTGAAGAAACTGAAAAAGAAACAAGGAAGCATCCAAGTTACAAAGAAAACTGAGGCAGTGAGGTGCTATGAAAGCCAAAGGGAATGAGTGTTTCAGGAAGAAGGGAGTGTCCACCAGTTTGGAAATGTTCATTGGATCTAGTGAAACGTAGGTCGGTTGATGACCCAGTGAGAAAAATTTCCATAGTAGTGGGAGCAGAAACCAGATGGGAGTGGGTTGAGGTGTAAATATGAAGGGAGAATCGAGACAGTGGATATAAATGAAATTATTTCAAGAAATTAGGCTCAGGGTGAGGAGGTAAAATGTATTTTAACAGAGAAGTAGGAATTGAGGGGGACTTTACTTATGGTGGGAATAAATGGTTTTATCTGAATTCTCATGGAAAGAACTTGACAAAGAGGCAGAAAAGAATAAGGGAATAATGGATAAAGCTGGGTGTCCAAGCATGTGAGAGGGGGTAGGTCCCAA
This sequence comes from Perodicticus potto, assembly GCA_963574655.1. NCBI lineage: Eukaryota > Metazoa > Chordata > Mammalia > Primates > Lorisidae > Perodicticus > Perodicticus potto. The sequence goes on along the minus strand of CAUYRH010033344.1, from coordinate 866 downwards.
GCACAGGTGGAAGGATTTGCTTGAGGTGGTAAGAGGATGGAAAATGGAAATTATGAATGTGGGTGTAGATGAGTTTGTCTCTTCGATGGCTGGACATGGAGAATGTTCCTTTTTGATGGTTACTATTTTCTCTTTGAGTAGGAATATCATCTGCTATATGTGGGAAGTGGAGTCGCAAGTGTTTGTGAAGAAAGAAAGGAAATTTGCTATAGCCTCTGGGGAAAATGGGAGAGAGCACTGATTAATAGTTCTTTGAATTTAAAAGTAAATGCGTGTTTTAGGAAGTTAAAAGTCAATGACCACTCACTTCTAGCTTGAAAGGTTTGAGCAGAGAGATCTGCAGTTATTCTAATATTCTTCCCTTTGTAGGTAATGATTTTCTTAAGCCAGCTGCTTTCAGAATCTTCTTCATATTAACTTTAGTGAAGTTGACTATGATGTGCCTGGGGAATGTCTTATTCTGGTTGAGTAATGCTGGGGTTCTGAAACTTTCTGCTATCTGAATTTCAGAGTCTCTAGGCATGTCTAGAAAATTCTCTTTCATAATCTCAAAAAGAAGAGACTCTGGGCCCTGTGACACCACTCCGTCATTTTCAGTATCCTTATGAGACGAATATTGGTTTTCTTCGAGTTATCCAAAAGCTGTCTGAGAGAATAATCCATTTTTGCTTTCCATTTCTCTAGCTCTGTAGGTTTGGGAGCGTTTGAAAGCTTTGTCTTCCATGTCAGAAATCCTTTCTTCTACTTGCTCCATTCTGTTACTGAGGGATTCTACTGTATTTCTCAGATCTTTGAGGGCTGCAACTTCTTGTCTCAATGTGTCAAAATCTTTGGTCATTTGGTCTTTGAATTCCTTGAATTCTTGA
>CAUYRH010033342.1:0-23917 GCA_963574655.1 Perodicticus potto | reverse complement strand
GTGGGCTTGCTCACCTTCTTGATCACCTCGTGGTCATTGCTGAGACCAATGGCCATAGGGTAGCACAGAGCTATGACTTGCTGTGGCTGACGCCTTAGCCCGTTGAGCCACAGGCGCCGAGCCTGTTTTTTTTAAAATTTTTATTGAATCATAATTGTGTACATTAGTGTAACCATGGGGCACAATGTGCTGACTTCATATACAATCTGAAATATTTTAATCGAACTGTTTAACATAGCCTTCATGGCATTTTCATAATCACTATATGTAGACATTGGTAGTCTACATTTAGTAAGTTTCACCTGTCCCCTTCTAAGATGCACCGTAGGTGTGATCCCACCAATCGCCCTCCCTCCACCCATCCTCCACCCTTCCCTCCTAGGCAAAGAATGTGCTAGAAGGAGAAGACAACATTTGCTGCATTGTCAACAGGAGAAATCTAACATTTTCTGGTTGTTTGAATTCTTCTTGCCTTATCAATATTATTTTCAAATAAGGGTTCCTCTGCGGGATTCTTCAAAGTCCTTGGTTCTTTTTGTGAGGCTTGGTTTTATTATAACTTGATGCTAGAATCCGTAAACACATTCTAACCAGGCAGAAGAAAATGGCAATATGGTATCAAATGCTGAAAGCAAATGCTGAGGCTTATCATTCCCTCAATTGAGGAGCTCCCGCCTCTACCTTCAAGATAATGTGAACATTGCTATTGTTTTGTGACTATCTGACCTACAGATGGGTGCAGTGTGGTGGAATTAATCCGTATCTGACCTACTGGTTGAGATGATTATCTGACTCTTTAGACCAAAAATGAATACAATATAACTTATCATTTCCTCCCTCACCCCAGGGGGTCGTCTTGACCCCCCATTAGATATGCACCCCTACTTTGGGGGCCACTAGTTTGCATCTAGCTCTCGCTCCTCCACCCACCCTTGGAGAGCCTCCCTGCCCTCTGCCTACCCCCCCAGGCACTCTCCCAATCTCTCCGTTGCAGTCAGCCCAGCCTCTTCTCTTCTCCATTCCTTTGTCTCTAGTCCTGATGTAAGCCTTTCTGTTTCATCTGTATCCGTGTTGGCCATCCTTTCTTTTCCCAGGGCTTTCTCCAAGAAGTTCCAGCATGATCTCATTCTTCTTAAATCCCTGGAACACATCTAACCCTCGCAACACTTTTTTTATGCTCGCCACCTACTTACGTGTATTTGTCTCTGTAGCTGAGTGCTAACGGCTGCCCACAGGCCACAGCTACTTGAGCATAGAGAAGACAGAGCTCATTGGAGGTGACATGGTTTTTATTAGGAGGTGACATCAGGTCCTGCATCCCCAAACCAGCCCATAGCGCCTGCCTCTTAGACTCTTAGCACAGACAGTGCTCTTTGGCTCTCCCGGCATCTGTCTTCTCCCGTGCCTGGCTGAGGAGCGTAAACATTAATTGGTCTATGACACAGAGGCAGTAAGGAAGCCATGGAGAAATTACTCTGACTTCTAGCTGAGAGGATGGAACTGTGCCAGGCTCAGGATGAGTTAGCCCACGTTTTGCATGCATTACAGCTTCTCTTCTGACTTCCCAGCTTCTGACTTCATTTTTTTTTTTTTTTTTGAGACAGAGCCTCAAGCTGTCCCCCTGGGTAGAGTGCCGTGGCATCACAGCTCACAGCAACCTCCAACTCCTGGGCTCAAGCGAGTCTCTTGCCTCCGCCTCCCAAGTAGCTGGGACCACAGGCGCCCGCCACAATGCCCGGCCATTTTTTGGTTGCAGCCATCATTGTTGTTTGGCGGGCTGGGGCTGGATTCGAACCCGCCAGCTCAGGTGTACGTGGCTGGCACCTTACCCTGTTGAGCCACAGGCACCGAGCCAGCTTCTGACTTCATAATGAGATTTTTTTTTAAAGAAAAAAGTGGCTCCCCCAAACATGAGATTAACCCACTTTGTAAAACAGCTTTATTAAAATATACGTATTTCACATGCCACATAACTTACCCATTCAAAGTGTATAGAGGTTTTTAGTACATTCACAGAGTTGTCAGCTTCACCCTGTGATGGTCAGTCTTATGCATCAGTGTGGCTAGGCTGTAGCTCCCACTTGTTCAAATTCAACACGAAGTTAGGTGCCACTGTGAAGGTGTTTTGTAGATGTGATTAAGGTCCATAATCAGTTGACTTTTAAGTAAGGAAGATTTTCCTGGATAACCTCGGAGGGCCTGATTCAATCAGGTGAAAGGTCTTCAAAGCAGAGCTGAGGTTTCCTAGAGAAGAAATTCAGCCTGCAGACTGTGGCTTCAGCTCTTACCTCAGAGTTCCAGCCCGCACTTTCTGACAACCAGATTTCAGACTAGCCTCACCAGCCCCCACAACTATGTAAATTCCTCGCAACAAATCTCTTTATATCTCCTACTGGTTATATTTCTCTAATTCAGTGGTTCTCAACCCTCTTAATGTGGCGGCCCTTTAATACAGTTTTTGTGAGTCGCAACCCACAGGTTGAGAACCGCTGCTCTCATTGAACCCCGACTGATACAAACCCACTTAAAAATATAAAAACAAAGTTTCATCTTCTATGGGAGCCTGCTTTTCTTTCCCAAGATCTCTTCTTGCCTTGTGACATGTGCTCATAGAGGTATTTCTGTATCCCTTGTTCTTCCAGAGACTTAAGTCCCGGATGTAATCTTGATTGCCAATGGGGGCAATCAAACAACTTTTCACCACTATCAGAGCAATTTTTGGGAGTCTATCTGCAATTTTTCCTATGGCAATTTCCACTGGAATGTAAATTCTTTGTTCTGCTTACTATCTCCAAAGCCTAGAACTGTGCCTGACACCTAGTAGATACTTGCTATGATTTGAATGTTTGTTTCCCTCTAAACTCATGTGGAAATTTAATTGCCATTGTAACAACATAAAGAGGTGAGACTGTTAGGAAGTGATTAGGCCATAAAGACACAGTTCTCATGAGCAGACTGGTGCAGTTGTTTGTGGAGTGGGCTTGTTATCTTGGGAGTGGGTTCTTAGTTGAGCCCCATTTCCTTCTCTTGACCTCTCACTTTCTGCCATGGGGTGATGCAGCAAAAAGGTCTTCATAGAAGCCAGCCCCCTGATCTTGGCCTTCCCGCCCTCCAGAACTATGACAAATAAATTTCTGTTTATTATAAATCACTCATTCTGTGTTATTCTATTATAGCTGCACAAAATAGACTAAAACAATATTCAATAAATATTTGTTGAATGAAGCCCACAGTGACATTGTAAACTGTTTGAAAGAGTGTCTTTTTAGAAGCTACTTGTGGTAGATTGCAAAAAGGGTCACAAATTCATTCCTTCTCATAGGAGCTAGACTATATGCCATCCCTTAGATCTGAGCTTGGCTATGTGAATCACTTTGGTCAACAAGCAAATCTGATATAAGCAGAGGTTTGAAAAGCCCTGAGTATTAGAGCTTGGGCTTGTAACTGAAATACCTCATGTGAACAAATCTGAGGTTGCCTACTGGAGGGTTAAAAGCTACGTGGAGGAGAACCAAGGCATTCCATCTGACAGTCTGCCAGCCACCAGACATGTGAGGCCGTCTTCCACCATCCAATCACCTGCCAACCTGCAAGCTGAACACAGACACATGAACTAGCCCAGACAAGAACTGCCTAATCAACCCACTCAATTATTAACAAAATAAAATGTTGGCTATTTTAAGCCACTAAATTGAAATCATTTGTTACATAGCAATAAATAATTGATACAGTGCTCAATGAATTCCCAAGTTCAGATAAACAAAGATATGTCATCTCAGTTCTCAATTATTGCGTGCCTGCTATAGACCAGGTTCTGTGCTTGGCACTAAGAATATGAAGATTAAGCCAGGCATTATATAGCTCACGCCTATAATTCCAGTGACTTGGGAAGCTGAGGCAGGAGGATTGCTTGAGCTCAGGAGTTCAAGACCAGCCTGTGCATTATAGTGAGACCTCATCTCTAAAAACATAAAAATAGAAAAAAGATAAAAATATGTCATTCTGCAAGCATCCTTGCAGACTTGACTCAAAAAAAAAAAAAAAAAGCAACAACAACAAAAATAGGTAAATTGGATTTCCTTAAAATTGAAAACTATTGTGCTTCAAAGGAGACCATCAAGAAAGAAAAAGACAACCCACAGAATGGGAAAACACTTACAAATCATTTATCTGATAAGGGACTTGCATCCAGAATATATAAAGAACTCCTACGACACCACAATAAAAAGATAACTAACCCAATTTTAAAAAGAGGCAAAGGATCTGAATAGACATTGCTTCAAAGAAGATATACAAATGGACACTAAGCACATGAAAAGATGCTCCACATCATTAATTATCAGGGAAATGCAAATCAAAGCAGCTTGAGGACTAGAATAGTGAGTGAGTTATAATATATTGTTACTGGAAATTTGCTAAGAGCAGATTTCTAGGTGTTATTAACACACACACAGACACACACAGACAAAAATGACTATGGCTAAGTGAGAGGATGGATATGTTAACGTAATCAGTTCACTATGTATATCAAAACATCATGCCGCACATCTTAAATATAGACAATAAAAATGACACAAATATAAAAAGGAAAAAAAAAAAAGAAAAATTGGCCCTAATAGCAAAAGACAGAAGATAACAAGTACTGGTGAGGATGTGGAGAAATTGGAGCCCCTGTGTGCTGCTGGGGGGGATGTCAAATGGCACAGGTGCTATGGAAAACGGTCTGGCAGTTCTCAAAAGGTCAAACATAGTTACCGCATAACCCAGGGATGTCCCTCAGAGATTCTGATTTAATTGGCCTGAGGTGTGGCTTGGGCATGGAGTTTTTAAAAAAATATCCCCTTGTTTGAAAAATCAAGGCTGAGAACCACTGCTCTCAACTCAGATTCTCTTTGGCGTTTGAATGAAATACCAATTTCATTCAAATGAAATGGCATTTGAAGTATTATGGAGTCACTTCTCATTGACTCCATAATATTTTTGTAATTTGCACCGACTTTTTCTTTTTTGCTTTCCTTAGAGGGCTTGCACAACACTATCTTAACAACATCCCGCTCTCTCCATAGATCGAACTGGCAATCTCTAGGATGGTTGTGGATATACTGGGTCATTTAGCCTTATGGGAATTAAAATGTTTTAAAGCAATAACAAGTTATAAAGTCACTCCTTAATTGTATTTAATGTGCTTTCCTGCCTCTCCTGCAGATAATGCGTCTTGATAAAATAGTGTGCTTATTGGAAGAAATGAGATTTTCAGATCTATAAATTATACAAGAGAGATTTGCAAGGCCGTCATGCCTGACCCATCTGAATTGTTCCCTGGCTGTTTCCTGCAAAGAACACAAGCCTTTGGAGGGGGCACCCCGTGAGCAGGGAGGATTTTCCCAAATGGAGGACAGCATACTTTAAACATGATTATGGAAAGTTTCTTTTATACGTTACCTTCAAGAAGGAAAAGGAACCGTCTCATTTATGAGCTCAAACAAGTGTGCTGACCAGAAATCAGTAAAAAAGGAAAAAGAAAGGAGTTGGAGCAAAGCAAAAAAGAGAGATGAGTCTGGGATAAATTGGTACTTTGTGGGCGTTCAAGATCTGTGGCTGACACCCAGGGGAGGGAATGACCAGCTAGCTTACCTGGTAAAGCTGTCACCAAGTGTAGGTAGAGTCTCCCAGGCACAGGAAACACTAGCAAGTGTTGCCTGTGTTAGACAGAGAAATCAGCAATGAAGGCAAAGGCACAGATATGGAAACCTTTCCTCATTCCTGAGAAAATGTCAAGCTCTCCCCAATTTCAGCCTCCCAAGTGTTCACATGAGAATGCTGACTGATGAACTGGAGTTTCCAAGAACCTCATCTTTTCCTGAGGAGGGCTCAGTGGATCATGGCCAAGAGGTCTGTTCCAACAGAGCTCGGAGCCGATGATCCACTTTCCCACGTGATTTCAGAGCAGTGGTAGGTTCTGTTTTATATTTACACAACCAACAGAAAAAAACCTATTTTAGAGACAAACAGGCAAAGAAGGGAGCTGAGGGTAGCAATTTTGTAGCCTGCTCTGTAATTTAGTCTGGTATTCTCTGCCGAAGGAGAAAATAGTCCCGTGTTAACAGACAGTGGAGGATGTGAGAAGGGAGGATCACACAGTTTGGGCCCTGGTCCTAGAATTTTCAGCGTGATGGGAAGGAAGGGAAAATTTTGACTCCCTTCTCCCCCCATTTTAACATCATAGCAAAACACTGGTTATTTGTGGAGGAGACAGACACACAGATTGTGATATACATGGATGAATGGAGATAGAGACACAGACGATAGCAAGGTAAGCAGTAGAATAATAGATAGGATAAAAGGGCATGAGAGTGTCGGCCAAGAGCATGGCCTCTGAAGCCAAACTGCTGCCTGGGATTGAGTCGCAGCTGCCACTGACTAGGAAGTGACCTTGGGCAGGTTATGCATCTTCTCTGTGCTCCAGTGCCCTCATCTGTGAAGTGGGTTAGTAAAAGGACACACTTTATGGGGCCTGGCACAAAGGCAGCTAATAAAAATTAGCTTTTATTTTATTCTTATCATTAGTGTAACTCCCCAGAATAGTAAGAGAGAACAGATAAGAATTCTGTACCTTAGCTTGAGATACAGAAAATCCCCCCCTCCCACGCCACGGGAAGTGGTGGCCTAAGATTAGTCTTGAGTGAAGGACCGGAAATAGCAAGAGAGAAGGGAGACGGTATTCCCATTCCAGACAGAGAAGAGTCTATGGGTGAGAAACAGGGATATGTGTAAGGAAGGCTGTTAAGTAACTTGTATTTTTTGAATCATAATTACTTCTGAGAAGGGACAGCAAGAAAGAGGCTTCAAGGCGAGTGGGAGGAAAACTGGGTCTACAGAACAAGGAAGTCTGGTGGGCCAATAAGAATGTGGGTATAAAGTAACCTAGGTAACCAGTGACCAATAGAAAGAGATAATCAATGACCAATAGAAAAGGGCAATACTGCCTGGAGGTGTAAAAAGACCAGTGAAAGACTTGCAACCAATTTCAAATGGAGTATTTAACACCCCTGCAGATCTGTTCTCTTTCATGAGAGGGACCAGTTTCCAGCTCTCTTTGCAAGTGCTCTATACTTTCTCTTTGTTCTTCTTAAATAAAAGCTCTCTCCTACCCTGAAACTTGTGTAGGTTACTTTTGCTTTCTAGCCACAGTGCCTGTGCTGCTCCAGTTTTATTTCCAGTTTCCATTGTTTTTACTTTTGATTAATGCTGTGCCTCAGTTGAACTTTGTAGCTCAGCAGAGTAATTAAACCAGGTCAACTGGGTTGGGGAACCGCCCCTGATCCACAACACTTTCATGTTTGAAAGATAGGCAAACACATATATGGAAGTCTCAATGTTTTCTTCAGTCCACAGAAAATGATGGAGTGTAAAAGAGGTTCAAGAACATCTTGTGATGTCTCCAAGTGTCCCCAGGGGCCTATAGGTCACAGTTTGGAAATCACTGCTGATGTCTGCTCCTTTTTGAACCCAGACTCTGGCTTCTCTTCAACGGTGCTATGTAACCCCCCAGGCAATTGAAGCAACACCAAAAGTACACTACTGGGACCTGATCAAACTAAAAAGCTTCTGCACAGCCAAGAACACAGTAAGTAAAACAAGAAGACAGTCCTCAGAATGGGAGAAGATATTTGTAGGTTATGTCTCTGACAAAGGTTTAATAACCAGAATCCACAGAGAACTCAAACGATTAGCAAGAAAAGAACAAGTGATCCCATCTCAGGCTGGGCAAGGGACTTAAAGAGAAACTTCTCTGAAGAAGGCAGGCGCATGGCCTACAGACATACGAAAAAATGCTCATCATCCTTAATCATCAGAGAAATGCAAATCAAAACTACTTTGAGATATCATCTAACTCCAGTCAGATTAGCCCACATCACAAAATCCCAAAACTAGAGATGTTGGCGTGGATGTGGAGAAAAGGGAACACTTCTACACTGTTGGTGGGAATGCAAACTAATACCTTCCTTTTGGAAAGATGTTTAGAGAACACTTAGGGATCTAAAAATAGACCCGCCATTTGATCCTACAATTCCTCTACTAGGTATATACCTAGAAGACCAAAAATCACATTATAACAAAGACATCTGTACCAGAATATTTATTGCAGCCCAATTCATAATTGCTAAGTCATGGAAGAAGCCCAAGTGCTCATCAACCCATGAATGGATTAACAAATTATGGTATATGTACACCATGGAATATTATGCAGCCTTAAAGAAAGATGGAGACTTTACCTCTTTCTTTTTTTTTTTTTTTGAGACAGAGCCTCAAGCTGTCTCCCTGGATAGAGTGCTGTGGCATCACAGCTCACAGCAACCTCCAATTCCTGGGCTCAAGCGAGTCTCCTGCCTCCGCCTCCCAAGTAGCTGGGACTACAGGTGCCCGCCACAACGCCCGGCCATTTTTTGGTTGCAGCCGTCATTGCTGTTTGGCGGGCCCAGGCTGGATTCGAACCTGCCAGCTCAGGTGTACGTGGCTGGCGCCTTAGCCCATTGAGCCACCGGCGCCGAGCCTATTATTTTTGTTTTGTCTTGGAGCTTGGCGCCCTAAAGAAGGCAGAAGACACCGCTTGCTTGTCTCTGGGTGATGCGGAAGAGAGACTCCACATCCCAGTTACTCTCTCTGCCCCTCTCCCTCCACTTCTGCCCCCTTCCCAAGTACTGAACTGCACTTGTTGAAAGTGTGCAGTTCGGTGTGTGTACACACCTGTGAAGCCATCGATACAACCTACATCATGAGTGTATCTGTCACCCCGCTTGGTTCCTTGTGCCCCTTGGTGGCTTCCCCTGTCCTTCTCTGCTGCTTGGCCCCATCCTGAGCATCATGGATCTTCTTTCTGTTATACAGATTGGTTTGCATTTCAGCATTTTACACAAACAAATCAAACTATTATTTTTAAATTTTGCTTTTTTAAGACTTAGTATTATTATTTCGAGGTTTACTATGTTATTTCATGTCTAAATAGTCCATTCCTTTTTATTTCTGAGTACTGTTTCATTGAATGAATGTACATCATATTTATTCATTCATTCACCTGCTGGTGCACACTGGGATTGTTTCTGAATTTTGGATATTACAAATAAAGTCATCAGGACCTTTAGTCTTTGTACAGGAGTATGCTTTCAGTTCTCTTGGTTAAATTTCTAGGAGTAGAACAGGTGGATGTTTAATTTTCAAAAAACTGTCAAGCGAATGGCCCACAAACACATGAAAAAATGCTCATCGTCTTTAATCATCAGAGAAATGCAAATCAAAACCACTCTGAGATATTACCTAACCCCAGGAAGATTAGCTCACATCACAAAGTCCCCAAACACCAGATGCTGGCGTGGATGTGGTAAGAAAATATTTCTATACTGATAGTGGGATTGCAAACTTTATGGAAAGAAGTCTGGAGAATTCTCAAAGAACTAAAAGTTAACCTTCCATTTATTCCCAAATCCCATTACTAGATATCTACCCTGAAGGACAAAAATCATTTTACCACAAAGACATTTGCACCAGAGTGTTTATTGCAGCCCAATTCATAATTACCAAGTTGTGGAGGCAATCCAAATGCCCTTCGACCCATGAATGGATCAACAAATTGTGGTATATGTGTACCATCAGCCATAGGAAGATGGAGACTTTATATCTTTTATGTTTACCTGGATGGAGTTGGAACACATTCTTCTTAGTAAAGTATCTCAAGAATGGGAAAAATCTATCCAATGTACTCAATACTAACATAAAACTAATACATAAACCATTACAGGCTCATATGAACAATAAACACAATTATAGTCTTGCATGGGGGTGGGGGAGGAGGGGGTGGTTGGCAGAGGGAGGGAGGGCATTTGGTGGGATCTCACCTAATGGTCACAAAGAGGGGGTCTTCAGCACGCCCACCGGTGAGGGGTCCTTTTACAAGTAGAACTTTACCTTGGAAGTGAGAACAATGTAATTTAAACATTTATACCCTCCAGTGAGGGGTCCTTTTGCAACTAGAACTTTACCTTGGAAGTGAGAACATTGTAATCTAAACATTTATACCCTCATATTAATTCTAAATTAAAAAAAAAAGAAAAAAAAGAAGACTGTCAAGCTGTCTTCTGAATAGGTAGCATTTTATATACCTACTGGCAGTGTGTGAGGGCTCTGCTTGCTACATAGACTTAACGCCACTTGACATGTCAGTCTTTTGACATTTTAGATACACTGATAGGCAAGTGACATATCTTATTGTGTGATTTATTTTTTGCAGTTTTTGGCCGAGGCTGGGTTTGAACCCGCCACCTCCAGTATAAGGGGCTGGTGCTCTACTCCTTTGAGCCACAGGCGCCACCCTCTTATTGTATTTTAATTTGCATTTCCCTAATGACTAATGATGTCAAGCATCTTTTCATGGGCTTATTTGTCATCTATGTATTTTTTTTTTTTTTTGGTAGCATGTCTAGCATGTCAAATCTGATATCTATGTTTAAAATTGGGTTGTTTTCCCATTGTGTTTTGAGAATTCTTTATAAATTATAGTTATAAATCATTTACCAAATTTGTAATTTGAAAATACTTGTTCCCATTCTGTGCTTTGTGTTTTCATCATCTAAATAGTTCCCTCCCCCGGCTTAGTGATAATCTGTTCATTATGTTTTTTAGTCTTTTCTTCTCTCTGTGTTTAATTTTGGATACATTTGCCATCGCCTGCAATGTGGAATCTTTCCATTAATCTCACACAGTTCATTCTTCAATGAAGACTCAATTTGGGTCTTTTTTTTTTTTTTATATCTTTCATGTCTCTACTTAACATGCTCATTCTTTCATCTGACTTCTTGAACATATGGGATACAGTTAAAATAACTGTTTTAATCTATTGACTTTATCATCTGGGTTAGTGTCATTTAGTGAGATTTCTCTTCAGGGTAGGGTTGGTTCTTCTCCGGCCTCAGGTAGGTTCCTTACACCCTGTGCCGTGACATAGAAATTCACCCAAGGCTATCAGACACCTGCTTCTTTATCTCACATTAGACAAATTATTAGAGTCATACATTGTCTAATGTCCAATGTCTTGAGAACTATTGACTTTTTTTGTTTGATTTTTTAGTTGTTTCAGGTTTGAGAATAAATCTGGTCCCTCGTACTTCATCTTGGCCAGAATTAGAAAGTTTCTTTAGGCAGAAACAGCCTTTCAAACCATGTTGAAACCTCTCACTTTTACAGATTAGAAAACCCAAGAGCTATAAATCTGTTATCTCTGGTTTTGAGGACTTATGGAGTATAATGTGTACTATTTGGTACTGGGGTCAGGGGAATGAAGGTCATTAAGGCTAAAAGGTTGGGAGAAGCCATACTGTAAAGGTCCTATAAAAGCAGAAGGGATTTTATCCTGTGGTTGGTGAAGGAAGAATTGAAGAAGCATCTTACGTCCAGGAACAGCAGAGTCAGACTTGATAGACTAATTTATATTAATGCATCCCTTTGTTAAGTGGTTGAATTGTATCTACCTCTGAACTTAGAAGAGAGTTGGTAGAGGTGAGGAGTTGAGTTGTTGAGTCTACATTCTGATCCTACTTGTGTGACTGAACAAATCAATTTGTCACTCTTGGGCCTCGCTTTCTACATTTATGAAATAAGAATCCTAGCACTGACATCCACGCCCATCAATTGCAGCGAAGATTAGCTTAGCTGAGAGAATACACGTTAAGTGCCCAGTACTCTGCCTGGCATATAGCAATCCCTTTATAAAAAGGAGCAATTATTAACTGAGAAAACTGAGGCTCAGTGACGCTATTTCCACAGTGGTGATAGAACAAGTAAGGGGCAGCACTAAGCCGCCGTCCACCTCAGTGCTCTGAAAGCTGCCCGAGCCTGTGATCTTTGAAAGCAAGATTTCATCCAGAAGAGGTTTAGGCAGATGGCCACAGGGTCACAGAGATAGACATAGTGGTGGCAGTGTCCCTGTCCTCTAGCACTCCCTGGTCCAGCAGTTCTGGCCCAACCTGGCATAATTTTCTGAGCAATGCATGTCTGAAGCTATTGCATTTCAGCCACACACAGAGTTAATTTGTTTGTTTCTTTGTTTTCCCTCAATCAGGCCCAGACGAGATTTGAATTTGCTGTTCCTGGTCAGTGGGGCCAGCACTCTAACCACTGAGCTATGGCACCCGGTTACACAGAGTTAATTTAACCAACTATCTATCAAATGAAGAATCAGAGTGAGATTGTGGTGTGCAATGGTATGTGGTCATATGTTTTAACATAATGTTTTTTTTTTTTTTGAGACAGAGCCTCAAGCTGTCACCCTGGATAGAGTACGTGGCATCACAGCTCACAGCAACCTCCAATTCCTGGGCTCAAGCGAGTCTCCGGCCTCCGCCTCCCAAGTAGCTGGGACTACAGGCACCTGCCACAACGCCCAGCCATTTTTTGGTTGCAGCCGTCATTGTTGTTTGGCGGGCCCAGGCTGGATTCGAACCCACCAGTTCAGGTGTACGTGGCTGGCGCCTTAGCCCGTTGAGCCACAGGCGCCGAGCCGTTTTAACATAATGTTAAGGGGAAAATTAAACTGTGAGAGACTTCATCATGAAAAAAAAGCTTTTATTTCTTTATGTTCTCCCGTATTCCCAACACTGCGTACAGGCTGTTCTCATGGCCTAAGAGGCAGTATCTTATAGACGCGATATTCCCTGCATGTCGGATTGACAAACTCATGCTCTTCTTTCAATTCTCGGCTCAAATAATAATAAGCTTTCCTGGCTTTCCCAGGCAGATTATATATTCTATCTTGACTCTACTGCAATTTGCAAATATTGCCATTTCCACAATTGACGTGTTTCAGTTTATCTTTCCGTTTGTGTCCCCCACTAGACTGTAAACTCTCTATTGGTAGTGACTCCTCTCTTGTTCCCTCAGTATCCCTGGGACGTAGGACAATTCCTGCCACTGTCGGTGCTCACTATTACTGGATCAATGACTGAACAAAGGCACACAGTACGCACTCCCCTTTGCTCATTCCCCTGCCTGGGGCCAGCCTGAGCTTTCAGGGGGCGTAGATGATGTCCTGCTTGTCTTCTGTATTTACACTGATTGGTTGCTGGAGAATATAGTAGGGGCTTTGCAGATGCTGAATGAATCAACACACAAGCTTGAGCCATCGCTGTGGCATGCAATGGTTGGTTTAGGTTTCACGGTCACTCAATCTGTATTTCTTGAATCCCATCATGTGTCAGGCACTGAGCCTACACCAGTCATGGTCAGGGCCATTAAGAAGCCTTCAGACAGGGAAGTTGGCAAGGTGGAAAGTGAGGGGCACAATAGCTGAGACTGAAGCCCAGACCCGTGTGGTAGAAGGGGACAGGTTCTCAGGCGACGGTGTCATGGCAGTTAAGAAGAAAAGACTTGAATAGCTCCTCTTCTATCCTCTTATCCTGAAGTAACATTTTCCCATTCAAAACTCTCTCTGAACCCCTTTAAGAATGACAGTTCCTTTTTTGGAAGGTGAGGTGCTTTATGTGTAAACTTGAATGGGCCAGACATTTGGTTAAGGATGTTTGGGATGAGATGAGTATTCGAATGGGTAGATTGAGCAAAGCAGATTGACCTCCCTAAGGCAGGTGGGCCTCGTCCAATCAGTTGAAGAATCCAGTGGCACACACATAAACAATAGAACTTCTGCCTGTGAGCTTGAGCTGACCTTCATCTTTCCCTGCCTTCAGATTCTAACTGAAAACTTGGCTCTTCTTGGGTCTTTATCTGGCTTTCAGACTGGGGACTGATAACCTAGACCGGTGATTTTTAACTGGAGTGCTGTGCCACCCTGGTATGCCATGAGAGGATCTTAGTTGTGCCGTGAAAGTGTTTTTTTCTTTTTTCTTTTTCTGAGAAGAAGGAAAGAGTTTATTAATTTGCCAGGAAATGGGGAGACTGGCGGACTTCTGTCTCAAAAAATATCAGCCTCCCCCCAATATGTGTAATTTTAACAATATATTTAACCCCGTATATCTCAAAGATTGTCATTTCAACATATAATCAATATAAAAAATTAAGATATTTTACTTTCTTTTATCCGTGCTAAGTCTTCACAATCCAGTGTGTACTTTACACCGAGAGTACGGCCCATTGGTGACTGGCCCCTTTTCAAATCCTCAGCAGCTACATGTGACCTGTGGCCACCGTGCTAGACAGCACCGTTCTAATCTAGAGTGTAACCAGGAATGGTGAATAAACTGTCCGATGTTATAAAGGTCTTCATAGTCCAGGCTGGGCACAGTGGCTCACACCTGTAATCCTGGCACTCTGGGAGGCCGAGGTGGGTGGGTAGCTTGAGCTTATGATTTTGAGACCAGCCTGAGCAAAAAATTAAGTCCCTGTATCTACTAAAAATAGAAAAAATTTGAAATGAGAGACCTGCTTGAGCCCCAGAGTTGGAGGTTGCTGTGAGCTATGACACCAGTCTCCCCAGAAACACAGCTTGAGACTCTGTCTCAAAAAAACAAACAAACAAACAAAACAACTTCATAGTCCCAAATTTTCAAATGATAGAGTTATACTCAGATGATGATGATGATGATGATGATGATTTTATTAAATCATAGCTGTGTACATTAGTGCAATCATGGGGTACAATGTGCTGGCTTCATATACAATCTGAACTATTTTCATTAAACTGGTTAACATAGCCTTCGTGGCATTTTCTTATTGTATGAAGACATTTGTATTCTGCATTTACTAAGTTTCACCTGTACCCTTCTAAGATGCACCGTAGCTGTGGCCCCACCAATTGCCCTCCCTCCACCCCTCCTCTCCCCCCCACCCCCGTGCCCCTTTCCCCAGGGTTACAGCCTTCATATGAAAGCTATAAATTAGCTTCATAGTAGGGCTATACTCAGATTATTTATAAAAACAAAAAAAAAATAAAACTATCAAATGTTTTTCATGAATTCATAATTATTACCTTAAAACAGTTTCACTTTTTTCCCTATGGTCCTCTAGCTCATGTCCAAATCTTGATGCTGGGTCAACTAGATTATTTTGTGAATACCAAACAAAATAGTAATAATGATAACAATAGCAGCTAATATTTGAGGGCTTTATTATGTACCTAGCGTTCAAAGTGCTTTACAAGGATTAACTCATTTCAGAAAAGAGACTAACTGTATTAAAAGATTTAGTCTCCCACATATCAATTACGTAAATAACGTGCAGATATTTTACACACAATTGTCATTTTTTCTCTCCTCAATCATCTCGACCTTTCATTTCACGTGTGCAGACATTATTTCAAAATGTTTACTCCTTCTCTGCCCCCTATGGAGTTTCAGGCTGCCATATATTTTTGGCGTTAAATAATATTGACTTTGAAATTTTATTTTGCCTTAACTTCCAATGTTTTTATATTGGTAAAATGCATAGTAAATAGCTTTTATCCATAGTAAATATTATCTACCCTAAGAATTGCAACTTCTGTTAGTTCAGCACTGAATCATAAATATTTTATAGTCACCATCTACCTAGACTGTGACACTGCAAAACTGTATTGTGGTTTTCTTCTTTCCTCCTTCTTCCTTTTTTTATTTTATTTTTTTTTTCAGACAGGGTATAGAGAACAGACTAGAGAGCAGGAGCACGATCATCGCTCACTGGAGTCTCCAACTCTTGGGTTCAGCTAATCCCCCTACTTGAGACTCTCCAGTTGGAACTATAGGTATGTGTCACCACACCCTGGTAATTTTTTTAAAAAATTTTATGTGGAGATGGGAATCTTACTATGTTGCTCAGGCTGGTATCAAACACCTGGCCTCTAGCAATCCTCCCACCTCAGCCTCCCAAAGTACTAGTACTATCGATGTGAGGCACTGCGCCCAGTCCACCATGTTTTTTCTTAGTTTCTTTATTCTTAAAAAAAAAAAAAAAAAAAAAAAAGGAAGCAGGGTTTTCATTTGAGTTCTTAATGAATAACCACAAAATAATTTTTCGCCTTTCACATTATGTAAATAGTTACCTTTCCATTATGCCACTACACTCAACACTAAGTGCTTTTGTCATAGACAGTCTCAGTAAAAATGAGTAAGTTGAGTCTTTTCAAAGATTTAGCAGGTTCCAGATCATTCATGCTTCCTCTTAGGCAAAAGCAGACACAGACACAGCCTGCCCTTTTCCATGTCTCAATTTCTTGGGATACTGAGGGCACAGCAAGAGGAAGGATTCAGCCAACTTTACTCAATCATATGTAAGTGTTTGAAGGACTCCTATAAGGGACTGTAGGATGCTTGCCTGCTTTCCTCAGAATAACGTCCCCAAGATGAAACAAACAACTTTATCTCCCCATGAGTAGATATCCAAATCGTCTGGGGAGGTCAGAGATCTTCTTTTGTATTTAGCCTGATCAAAATTTGAAAATTCATGCTTTTCATTCATCAGAGCAGTCTGCACGTCACTCACCTACCATTGTTTGGTGGGGCAGCTACCTCTGACCCCAGAATGGCTTTTGAGACCCTCTACTGCAAAATCCTGCCCCCTTGGGCTTGATGACCCTCCAGTTCATGGTGCTCCGTGAACCCCATGGTCACTATGAACAGCTTTCAAACAGGCTGCTGCAAAAACTTTTAAAGATCATGAATTGAATTATTTTCAAAAGATGTTCAAAGCATGGTAAGTATATTATTTTTATATTTTGCTCTTTTTTTTGGATCAGCATAATTTAAGTGTGCCACAGAAGTTTAACCATAGGTTCTAGTGTGCCACGAGATATAGAAGGTCGAAAAACATTGCTCTCAAGACTCTTCTGGTTCTCAGACCTTTAGACTCTAACTGGAAACACACAACTGGCTGTGCAGGGTATCCTGGGCATGAGGATCTTAAAATGTCTTGGTCTCTGTAATCATATGAGCCGGTTCCTTATAATAAGTTTCTTTACAAATACAAACACTCACATACACGTTATCTGTCTATCTGTCTGTCTATCTATCTATCTATCTATCTATCTATCTATCTATCTATCTATCCATCCATCCATCCATCCATCCATCCATCCATCCATCCATCCATCCATCCATCCACCCACCCACCCACCCACCCACCCATCCATCCATCCATCTAATCTACTGGTTCTGTTTCTCTGTAGAACGTTAATTCAGAGAGTAAGAAGGAAACTACTCTTTCTTGAGCCTGAACACCTGGGTACTGTGCTAGGGCTTTATATCCATTACCTAATCCATTCCATGTAACTCTTCAATACAGTAGGCCCTCCATAGCTGACCACTTCCCTACACCGACCACCTCCTGAAGTTGACCTAATTTTCATAGACCAGACCTGCCCCCACATGTATGTATCAGTACAGAGGCCCAGTTTTTATGTTGACCAGCTCGTTACAGTCCCTTGAGTGGTCAACTTACAGAGGTGCTTCTGTAATTTCTAGGTTACAGGTGAGAGCCCTGAGGCTCAAGGAAATTAAGTCCCAGTCCCAAGGTCACACAGCTAGTAAATGATAAAAATCACTTCTGTTTCCTCTAGTGCCATGCCCATGCTATTTCTCCTCTGCTCAATCATATTCTTCTCTACTTGTTTTGTTTCTCTATTAGACAGTAAGTTCTTTGTGGGCAGAAAATAGGACTAATGTCTTTTTGCCTCCCTGCCCACCTTTACTTCTTGGGTCTAACACGGTAGCTGGCACACGAAGCTGAGAAAGGAGAAATGGCCTCAGGAATGACTTTGTGGTCTACGTGGGACATAGGCTGTCTCTGCAGGAAAGGACTTCAGAGACCACTGAACCCCACCTGCCTCTCCCTTCTTCACCCTTGTTTCTAGTCAAAATCCCTTTCTTCTCTGTGCTGTTGGTCATTACAGTATGTCCATGTATCCTTCTAGAATTGCAGGGTTGTCCTGAAGTTTGCACAGAAAGGTTGGGGGACACACCTCCTCAAGAAACACTTCCATGAGCCCCTTTTGGCACCTCAACTTTCCTGTCACCTGGGCCTACAGCCAGATCTGCAGTTGGGCGGGAGCAGGGAGGAGAGAGTGTGATCTGAAGAGGACAGGGGGACCCTGACAGGCTCCCTGGGCCCCTGCTGATTGAACCCCAGCTATAAATAGAAGGAATATGAAGCAGAATGTCTTTTTTAATATGCACATGGAATTCATTTATTTAATGAAGAATTTTCCTGGAACAGAGAGCTTGCCATCAGAGCTGAGCTATTTTTGAGCAGGATGTGAAGGAAAAACTCCAGAGGATTATTTGCTGTTTGGATTTATGCTTTTAAATAGGTTGCAATAAAAAGCAAAACTATAGGGGCAGAAATAAGATCAGAGCTTGCCAAAGGCTAGTGGTGGGGGTAAGGGGTTGGCTAGAAAGGGGCATGGAGGAAGGTTTTGGGGCGATGGTGGTGTTCTCTACTGTGGTAGTAGTTATCATACGTGGCTGCATACGTTTGCCAAAACTTGTAGAACTCTTCACCCAAAATGAATGAATCAATTAAACCTCAATGACCCCGACTTATGAACAACATGTCACCACGTTCCTTTTGAGGGAGAGAGGGAAGGAGTAGGGAAGGAGTGCTCTCAAATATGTACTTTGGGTGGGGTCTCTGTAAATTCTCTATGTAATTTATCTGCAAAGTGCCATGAGTTAGTGATTGTTATGCACATTTTACAGATGAAACACCTGAGTCTTGGGGAGCCTGAATTAATTTCCCAAGGTCACACATCAGCTCTTACTGGGCTTTCTGAGGGAGATACCATAATTCTACAATGACTTATTCTACCTACCTGGATGTTCAGGGAGGTGGAGTCTGGAAGTAAAATCTTGGGAATGGAAAGAACTGAGATTTTGCTTCTTAAATAGAATGCATCAGACAGCTCCATGCTTTCTCTCCAAAATGTTCCCCCATTCTGTATTCTTTGGCTGTTTCTAGCTGCATTTGGGAAAAGGTCTTAATAAGGTGCTAATGGTCTTTAACAGCTTTAGTCAGTACCCTTATGCCCTTACATCTCCCTTTTTATCAAGTGTGCTTGGCTTTTTGGACAGACTTTGAAATTTTACAGGGGGTATTGTTGGGGAGCATCTGTAGGACCTACCCTCGTTTCTGGTCCCCATCCCATGGCTGACATCATCAATCAATCATGAGACTCTATGAACCCTGACTTGCTCTTGCAACCCTTCATAACACAATCATCTGGGCAGTAATTGCTAACAGATTTAAGATAAGAAATCTTATCTTAAATTCCTCATTCTCTGGAACATCGAGAAGAGTTAATATCTGAATTTAGAGGCAAAAGGAGAAAATATACAGATTAGACAATTACACATGGCTTTGTATATCAGTTCTGCACCGCATGTGTCTATCTCAACCTCAACACTCTTTCTTCATTTGTAAAATGGGAATAATAATAATAAAATCAGCTATTTAGAGGTCTTGAGGTGAAGCTTAAATCAAATGAGATAGTTCATAGGAAATAGAAGCTCACTATGTCCCAAGCTCAACTCTACAACACAATTATGCATAGGAAACCTTTAAATCTACAGTAAATCTTCAGTTGTCCAAGTCACACAGTGAAGAAAAAAGTTGAGAACTGAACTCAGGTCTGATTCCAAAGCTCACAGTATTAATCACAAGCTACACTGCCTCTTATTCCAGGTATGGGACAAACAATATTTGGGATGGTTGTTCCTTTATTGCAGGGCTGAGAGTGCTGGCAAAAATAAAGCCTAAAAAGGGGCTAGCTCACACATCAGACTGGCGCAGGCATTGAAGAGATGGAAGAAGTCCACTGTGGCAGGAACATCTGGGCATAAGAGCAGGAACCTGCTAAAGGAGGGGCCTTATTACATGTATCTGGAGATAATTATCTCAGGGTCCTGCTAGTCTGCATGGTGACTTTGTACAAATTAGAAAAAGTGCCCCCTTTGGGCAGATGAATTATAAAAAGCCACTCCCTCTGGGAAGATACAGCTCAAAAGAATCAAGGATAAGCTTGTTTGGATGAAAAAAATAGAGCTCTTTCCTCTAGGTAAAGGAGTTAGTACAGCGAGAACCGGCCCTCGGCAAGCATTCAGCCCTTGATTGATGTGTTTGTGTAGTTCACAATTTGCACAGCAATACGAAGGGGTGTTGGTGGGAAAGAAGGGAACAGTCTCAGGGAATCTTGGACAGGTAAAAGGTGAATGTCCAGGTAGGTAATTTTGTCAGGTAGTTAACACCATTGGCTTGAGCCAGAGTTAGAATCCATCTCTGAATGATTCCAAAGCCAATTGATCATAAGAATCATTTGGGGGAGGGGTGAGTGAGAGTGGAGGGAAATCTTGGAAAAATGCAGATTACTAGGGTCTTCTGAATAGTCCAGCATCTGGAATAATTCTAATGATCAGAAAAGTTTAGGGAATGTTGCTCTATCCCATGCTTATCACACTGTATTATAACTGTCTCTATTAGCAGCTGTGGTTACCACCTGGTCTTCTGGACTATGAGTTTTTCAAGGGCAGGGCCATGTCTGATTCAATTACACATCTGTAGCATATGGAGCAAGGTCTGGCACATAAAATGAACAAATAATCAATCACCAAAAACTGCTCCATCAACTGAATGACTTCATAGTCAATCTAAGCATCTTGGCTTAACCACCATGTTATCCTCATATCCACCAAGGTAACTAGTCTATGTGTATTCCCCTCTGCTTTCTCACTTCCTATTCCATGAGCCTCCCTTTGTTATTCAGCCTACCTCCCCCTAAAAGGACAGGGGAAACCCCTTCAGACTTGCATCTAGAACTTGGCATGTTTCCTGATATGTTCTCCTATGTTTGGGTCTGGTCCATGCTTTTAACTCATGGTCCATGATTGTGCATAATCAGACCTCATTTTTCCCTCTACAAAGTGAAATGGTTTTACCATATAATTTTTGAGGTCTCTTCCAACTCTGACATGCTAGAATCCTCCAACTGAGATCTGGGATTCCTGGGAAATTCTGTTAGGATTCATGCCCTGTTCACAGGCCTTATTTGAGGACTTCATATTGGCATCCTTGAGCTTCTTGGTTGGAGCCCAAGCAGTGAACAGCTGCAGTCTACGATTTTCCTGGACTCTGCTTCACCAGTGGGTCTGCTTGGCTTACTAGGCATGCTCCAGAAGGCTCTGGGCACCCCTTTGGGCAGCTCAGTAAATACTGGCTGCCTGATGATGTCTTGGCTAGGAAGCCAGTTGGATGAGGAATGCGTGGGAGCCTTGGAAAACATAGTTCAAAGGCTGTGCTGAGTAGGCTTCCAAATGTACTTACCCTCCCAGGCTTTGAATTCGAGCTCCATCGGAAAAACACAAGTGCCTAATTCCAAGGGAATGGCTTCTAGTAATAATAATAATAACAAAAAGGGCTTTGAAGGCTTCTTGGAAATCAGTTTCTATAAAATACTGTTTTGAGAATTTGAGTATAAGTCAAGCAGAAACATGGATTGAAGTTCTCCTTTTTCATACTCATTTAAAAAAATATTTTATTTTCAAATATGAAAATAATGTGTGCATATGGTAAAGAATGCAAACAGTACAGAAAAATACAAAATAAAAAGGGCAGGTCTCTCTCCCCACCTCTCTTCTCATCTTCAGCCCTACGCAGTAACGATTTGTTTCATTTTGTGTGTGTGATTACTATGTGAGGTTTTAAAATTTTTTAAAGTTTTTGTATTGTGGCAAAAATATACATGACATAATATTTATCATTTTAACCAGTTTTCAGTGTCCGGTTCAGTAGCATTTAAAACATTCATATAATTGTGTAACTATCACCACCCTCCATCTTGGCAACTTTTTCCATTTTTCCAAACTGAAACTTCAGACTCATTAAATTCCTCATTCCCTATTCCCCTCTACCCATGAAAATATGCATTTAACTTTTTGTTTCTGTGAATTTGACTAATCTAGGGACCTCAGATAAGTGGAATCATACAATATTTGTCCTTCTGCAATAGACATTTAGCTCACACAATCTTTTACTATTTTTGATTTTAGGTAGCTTACTACCATAGCTCTAATTTTTATGCTTACATGGTGTTACTTAGGCTCTCAAATATAAACAGTATCTATTGATTTCTTGTAAGGGAAGATTTAGCATAATCATCCCACGTCCAAGATTTCTTCATGCCTTTATCCCTTTATCCCCCATGCTATTATTTCTAGATCTTTAAGTAGGTGTTCCTCTCTGCTGATCTCCAGACTCATCCCCAACTGCCTGCTTGCTATCTCCACTTCGATGTCTAATAAATATCTCAAAATTTAAAGTGTCCCACACTAAATCCATGGTCTTTGACCCCCCTCTTGACCCTCCGCTTCCTTCTGTTCTACCTGAGTTGTTCAGACTTCTAATTTGTAATCACTTTCCAATTATTTTCACCCTTGTCTCACCTCACATCCAAACTGATGAAAACTCCTGTTGACTTTTGGCTTCACCATAGATCCAGACCCTGGGCTTGGTGCAGTGGTTCACATCTGTGGTCCCAGCTACCTGAGGGTGGGGGCTGAGGTGAGAGGATAACTTCAGCGCAAGCAGTTTGAGGCTGCAGTGAGCTGTGATCGGGCTGCTGTTCTCCAGCCTGGGTGACAGAGTGAGACTCTGTCTCTAAACATACATCTGCAGACTCTGACTGCATCTTACTAACTCTCCCTACTTCAAATCATCATCATCTTTCACTTTATTATTGAAATATTCTAGCTTATTCTTCTGTGTTCCCTCTTGCCCTGCTGCATTCTAATTATAAAGTAGTAACCCAAGTAGTTCTTTAAAAACACAAGTCAGTCACTGCTCTGCTTGGAGTCAGCCCCTGGCTTTCCATCTCATTCAGAATAAAGACCGAGGTCTTCATGCTAGCCCTGTGGCTGTGCACAAGTGCTTTTCCAACTGCAAAGAGCGCAGGAGTCACCCTGGGGCATGTTGAAGTACGGCTCTGAGCCCAGGTGCCCTAAGGCTGCAGGTTGGAAGGCTACACTTTGCTGCTGGACTACACAATCTGGTGCCCAGACCTGTACCCTCCTGCTGGCCTCTGGGGCCTTCCCTGATTCTTTTACCCCCTCCTTTGTCTCCTTGCACCAGCCCCAGAGTCCCTGGGTCACCCCCCTTCTCCTTCCTTCTTGGCATTTGCTGTTCTGTCTGCCTAGGACACTGTAAGCTTCAGGCACACTCCTCCCATTCTTCAGCTCTTTATCCAAACATCTGTTTCTTCTGAGCTCCGTTTTTCTTCATGCTGTTCAAAATGACAGCCTTTCTTCCTCTGGCTCTAGGGATTCTAGGCTTACAGGGTAATGCTGCTGCTATCAAGTCCTTGTCCTTGCTTGATTTTTTATTTTTAATAGCAAAGATGTACTAACCATGGCCTGTGGGCCATGGGTCAAATGGGGCCCACAGCTTGTTTTTGTAAATAGATTTTTGTTAAAACAAAGGTGCATGCATTTGTTTATGTACTGTTTATGGCTGCTTGCCTGCTACAATGGCGAAGTTAAGTGTCTGTGATGGGGGCCTAATGGTCTACAAAACTTAAAAATGTTTACTAACTATCTTTTCGTTACAGAAAAAGTTTGCTAGCACCTTGTTTTGGTCCATTTGTGTTTCCATAAAGGAATACCTGAAGCTGGGTAATTTACAAAGAGGTTTATTGGGCTCATGGTTCTGCCGGCGGCCTAGGAAACATAGCATTGGTATTTGCTTCTGGTGAGTGATCTGGGAAGCTTCCACTCATGGCAGAAGGCGGAGGGGAGCTGCTATGTGCAGAGGTCACAAGGGGAAAGACAGAGGGGGGTGCCAGGTTCTTTAAAACCACTGGCTGTGGTGGGAACTAACAGCCTGGGAACACAGCAGCTGGAAAACAGGCGCCCAGCCATTCACCAGGACCCCAGCACACCTCCCACCAGACCCTGCCTCCAAC
>CAUYRH010033340.1:0-20632 GCA_963574655.1 Perodicticus potto | reverse complement strand
CACCCTGGATAGAGTGCTGTGGCATCACAGCTCACAGCAACCTCCAATTCCTGGGCTCAAGCGAGTCTCTTGCCTCCGCCTCCCAAGTAGCTGGGACTACAGGCGCCTGCCACAATGCCCGGCCATTTTTTGGTTGCAGCCGTCGTTGTTGTTTGGTGGGCCGGGCTGGATTCCAACCCGCCAGCTCAGGTGTATGTGGCTGGCGTCTTAGCCCGTTGAGCCACAGGCGCTGAGCCCATCAAAGAATTTTTGGACATAACCTTAAAACCACCACAGTTTGCCCTCTGGTCACAAATTATTTACATTTGTCTCATATGCAAAATACATTCAACTCACTCTCTCCCAAGAAGACCCCTTATAGTCTCATCTTATTTTAGAATCAGCTAAAGGCCAAACCTGCTTCTTCTCAATTAGATTTGAGTATATATGAAGTTCCCTAGCTGTAATTCTTTTTTTTTTTTTTGTAGAGACAGAGTCTTACTTTGTCACCCTCGGTAGAGTGCCACAGCTCACAGCAACCTCCAACTCCTGGGCTTAGGCGATTCTCTTGCCTCAGCCTCCTGAATAGCTGGGACCACAGGCGCCCACCACAACG
Source organism: Perodicticus potto (assembly GCA_963574655.1). Lineage (NCBI taxonomy): Eukaryota > Metazoa > Chordata > Mammalia > Primates > Lorisidae > Perodicticus > Perodicticus potto. The sequence goes on along the minus strand of CAUYRH010033340.1, from coordinate 20,037 downwards.
TCCGGCTACTTTTCTGTTCTGCAGTTTGGCCGAGGCCGGGTTTGAACCCGCCACCTTCAGTATATGGGGCCAGCACCCTACTCACTGAGCCATAGGCACCGCCCCCAGCTGTAATTCTTAAGCACAGCTCCTCAGGTGGAGTCCCTATCAATCTGAAGAGCTGGCGTACCTAACATACAACTCCGGGTAGAGTATAGGGCAACCATGATCAACATTGCTGGTGGAAGAGGGAGAAGCAGGAACATGTGGGTCCATGGTAATTCTGAGATGTAACTGGGCACAGGTTGACCATAGCTAGGTGAGGACTCAAAGCTTAGGACTAATTATCCATGGAGCTTGGTTCTGTCCTCGGGATCTTGAGTTTGACTTCAAATCATTCTTCCTTTTGGATGAAGGGTGGCATGTTTCTGGCTCAGCCTGCAGGAAATTTGGTCTTCTCCCTTTCCCCTCCCCTCCTTTCCTCTCTCTTCCCCACCCCTCCCCTCTATCTTACAGCATCTCCGCCCTTCAATCTAAGTCACCACTATTCTTAAACATAATTCTCAAAGGTCTTTGTGGATCTCCTATGAATCTTGACAGAATTTCACTTCCTTTGTCTTCATTTTGATTTGATTTAATTTAATTTAATTTAATTTAATTTAATTTAATTTAATTGTTTTGGACAGAATCTCATTCTGTTGATCAGGCTAGAGTGCCATGGCATCAGCCTTGTTCATAGCCACCTCCGGCTTCTGGGTTCCAGTGATCCTCCTGCCTTAGCCTCGCAACTAGCTGGGACTAAAACACCCTCTATGATACCTGGTTAATTTTTTTATTTTTAGTGGATATGGGATCTCACTTTTGCTCAGGCTGGTCTTGAACTCCTGAGCTCAAGGGATCCTCCCGTCTGGGCCTCCCAGAGTGGTGGGATTACAGTTGCGACCCACTGCACCTGACCCTGTCTTCCTTTTTATTTTATTTTATTTGTTTATTTATTTAGACAGAGTCTCACTATGTCGCCCTTGGTAGAGTGCCGTGGCATCACAGCTCACAGCAACCTCCAACTCTTGGGCTCAAGTGAGTCTCTTGCCTCAGCCTCCCGAGTAGCTGGGACTGCAGGTGCCTACCACAATGCCCGGCTATTTTTAGACATGTGGTCTCACTCTGGCTCAGGCTGTTCTCAAACCTGTGAGCTCAGGCCATCCACCTGCCTCGGCCTCCCGGAGTGCTGGGGTTACAGGAGTGAGCCACCGTGCCTGGCCCCCTGTCTTCCTTTTTAGATATAGGTGTTTCTGTGGAGCATACTTCCTGATCCTCTTCTGTCTCCACTCTGTACACCGTCCCCGGGTGAAGCCACTGACTCCAGGGATCCACTCAAAGGCATATGCTGGTGATTCCAAGCCCCAGTCTCTGAAGCAAAAAGTTTCTGTACTTTTAAGTCCATGTACAGTATTTGTAGATCAGACTTTCTTACATGGATGTTTCTGAAGCCAAAACCCAACCCATGAGCCACTCTTTTTGTTTGTTTTGACCTAAGAGATGAGGTCTTGTTCTGTCATCCGGGCTGGAATACAGTGGCAGCCTTGAACTCCTGGCCTCAAGCAGTTCTCCCTGCTCAGCCTCCCAAAGCACTGGGATTCAGGCGTGAGCCACCGCACGTGGCCTCCAAGAGCCATTCGTGATGTGTCCCTCTGTCTAGTTACCACATACATTTCTCAAACCAAGTCCTTATTTCTGTCACCTCTGCCTCTTGCTTCATGGAAGGCAGATTCTTGCCATCTCTTGCCTGTGTTGTTGAAGCCCTAACCCTCCTTCAGTCTCACCCTCATGTAGTCCAAACTTCACACCGAAGCCAGAGAAGCCTTTCTGAAATATATACCTAGTTATGTTACTCCTCTACTTCCAGATGAAATCCGAACTCCTTGGCATGACCACATTTGTCCTACATCTTCATCCTTATATCTGACCTCTACTTTCTTTTCTTTTTTTGAGGCAGAGTCTCTCTATGTCGCTCTTGGTAGAGTGCTGTGGCATCACAGCTCACAGCACCCTCAAACTCTTGGGCTCAAGAGATTCTCTTGCCTCAGCCTCCCAAGTAGCTGGGACTATGGGCGCCTGCCTCAAGGCCCAGCTATTTTTTGTTGCAGTTGTCATTGCTTGTTTAGCTGGCCCGGGCTGGGTTCAAACCCGCCATCTTTGGTGTAGATAGCTGGCTGTGGTACGAGCGCCAAGACTTTTTTTTTTTTGAGACAGAGTCTCACTTTGTCATCTTTGGTAGGGTGCCATGGCATTATAGCTCACAGAAACTTCCAATTCTTGGGCTCAAGTGATTCTCTTATCTCAGCCTCCCAAGTAGCTGGGACTACAGGCACTCGCCACCAATGCCCTGCTATTTTTATTTTTTAGACACAGGGTCTGGCTCTTGCTCAGGCTGGTCTTGAACCTGTGAGCTCAGGCAATCCATCTGCCTCAGCCTTCCAGAGTGCTGGGATTACAGGCATGAGCCACCGGATCCAACCCTGGCCATTACTTTCCTCCCATCCAGAATATCCCATGATATCTGAGATCTCCTCGCCTGTGATTCCAGTGCTCCCGCTGCCTGGAATGTCCTTCCTTCTTTCCTACCCTCCAGACAGGTTAACTTTCCTCATAGATACCTGGTGCCCCATCCAGCTTCAGGCACCCTCTGCCCCTCCCCTCCGCCCCCACCCTGCGCCTCCTGCCGACTGTGTCCCTCTCAGAGCTCTCACGATCCTGTCCCTTATCTGTTTTCCCCTTGAAACCTCATGCTCCTCCCAGGCTCGGTAAGGAAATCACCTAGCATAATGTTTATCACAACAAGATTATTTCATGAAAAAGTGAATTAATTCATTGCTTAATTACTGTTTTCCTATGAATGATTATACTGTGGTTAATATGTTAGCATAGCAGTATTCCCAGATAGTTTTTTGTTTGTTGGGAAGTTGGGCTTGGGAGGGGGGGCAGAGTTAATACTTTGCATGAAATATCTTATTTTATAACAGTGAAATTGCTTTCCCTTTTGTGATTTTTTTTTTGAGGTGAAATTTAAGTTTTTGTGTGAGTAGTACTATTATACCTATCTTGAGTGTCTTGCTTGTATTGCATCACATTATACCTTTGTTTAATTCTTAATAAACTGTTCACTTGTTAAAAAATAAATAAATAAATAAATAAATAAAAGAAAAAGTGAATTAATGGATTAATCTTTCATATTTAGGTTCTTCAAGTCCATTTTTCATGTCATCTGTTCGTGGTACCATAATCGAAAACACATCTTCAGCTGGGACTTTGACACAAATTCCTTTTTTTCCTAAATATGAAGTGGAGCTTGATTCTCACAGAAAAATCATCCCTTACCCTGGAAAGGATCACATCGAACGTGTTTTGGAGGAATATTCACATCAAGTCAAAGATTTGCAAAGAAGACTAAATGAAGTGAGTTGCCCTCCCCTTCTAGCCGCTGACGCCGTCCCGGAACAGCAAGGCGCATGCCGTGTAGTGGGGCCTGAACTACAGTGGGAGAGAAAGCTAACAGGAGGTTTTGTGGTTAAACCTGTGCCTTCAGTATTAACAATTGGGCTGATGCAAAGTCTACGTATCTATTTTCCTTTTGTTAGTAATTATTCATAATGCCTTGGTTTTGTGATGTACAATGAAACTTCAATAGCTCCAAATTATACTGCATGCCATTTTTCTGCAGTCGTGGTGACTAATTGGTGTGGGCTTGCTGTCCTGATGTCATGATACCTGATTTCTCTTTATGAAGCAATGGTAGAAGAAAGGTTTTTAGATGTATCTGTATACGTGATAGCTACACCCCATATAGAAGTTGTGTGCCAAAAGTCTCAGGTGGATTTCAGATAGAATCAAGCTGGCTTTTTATTTGCATATTGGGTCCCAGTAGTCCTTAGCCTACAAGTCAGACTTCTCACCATCACATACGAAGCTCTGTGACCGAAGCTCTCCCTGGGCACTTTTGCCTTATGTGCTGCTTATTCTCTGTGTGCACCCTCAATTCCAGCAGAATTGAGCTCCTTGCTCTTCCCCCGTCCCAGGCTATTCTAGACCCCCATGCCTGACCCAGGCCCTGCCTCTTCTCTGCCTGTGTGCCCGACAGGCTCTTGTGATTCCTTCTCTGGACGGCTAGGTGTGTTCTCTGCACAGTTAAGGCCATTTGTGCATGTCTATTGCGATATTTAGCACACCTTCTTTTACTCATTAACACATTCCTCCATCTCATAGATTGGGTGAGCACTTTTTAGGGGAAAAATCCTAAAATTGGAGTAAGTGCTGAAAATTGTGTACCACTATCTTATTAGTGTACACGGGGCATAAGATGAACAAGATGGGGCCATCGGAGTTCACCATCTTGAGGGGAGCTGATCACAGGAACAGTGACAGCACCTTGTGATAAAAACTCTAATGGAGATATCTAGAGACAAGGAGGCACAGAGGGACCAGTGAAGAAGAGAAGCAGCATCTTACTTTATTTTCCGTGTGCGCCCCTGACTGAGCGTGTGATGCTTTATTGGCTCCCCATAAATACCTGCTGACTCAGTAAATACATACTGTGCTGTTTGGGAACTTGCAGTAACATGTGCCCCGTACCCTCCGAGTGGCAGGCATGCCAGGTATGGAGTATATAAGGAGAAAGGACAGGGCCTTTCCTTGCACACACGTACACTCCTGGGCTGAGACGTTCAGGATAGAAAGTGACAGTGAGGCTGTGCTGAGACGTTCAGGATAGAAAGTGACGGTGAGGGTGAGATCGGTGCTGCCAGGGGGTGACGGCGAGGCCGAAGCCAGCTGAGCTCCTGTTAGTCACAGAATATCTCCCAGGGTTGAGACCTCTGAGTCTCTTATTTTTTCTTTCAGTAATATTGACATTCTTTCAGCAGTGTGGGTTTTTGTTCTTTCATTCTCTGTGTCAGGGACTCCGGAGACCCTTTTGGTCTGTGGATTTGTGCCTTTCAGCTTTGAGCAATTCAGTTGTGTTTTTCCTTTGACGGTTCCTTCTGTCTTCTCAGTTCTCTCTTTCTGAAGCTCCTGTTAGTCACAGAATATCTCCTCGGGTTGAGACCTCGGATTCTCTTACTTTTGCTTTCAGAATTTCGTCCATCTACTTTTTCTATCTTTGGAGGACACGTCTTGTCTTGTGACATTTCTGCTGAACTGAACTTCTGGGTTTGCAGCTCTGTCTTCAGTGCCCCCTGTCCCTGTCCTTGGCACAGCGCCCTGCTCTTGCCCTGTGGTCGTAGTGTCTCTTGAATTTCTCTGCAAATGCGTGTGTGTGGACTGGTTCATCCATTCCTTGTGTGTCTATCTTTGTTTCTTCTGGAGCTTTTCTTCTGAGTGTTTTCTTGTTTATTTAGTCTTGGTCTGTTTGTTATTTTAAAATCTTTCTTCAGGTGAGCAGTGTTTTTTGTTTTTCTGTCCGTGCTCTGGGATCAGGCAGTAACGAAGCTGAGGGCAAGCTCTGTACGTGGGTGGAGCTTGACGGCTCCCTTGCGGATGATTAGGGAGGGTGTCAGTTATTATGCTGGGATACCCTCCAGCACCTGGTGTTAGGAATGTTTGCAAATTTCTCTATAGTAGAACACCTTGATTTTTGGATTTGTGGTATCTGCTGCTAGGTACTAAGTGGGTAGGAAATAGGGGTTGACTTTTATGTATACAAAATTTCAACCAATTCTCCTGTTTTCAGGAACAAAACTTATTCCCATCTTTATGTTGAGCTAGAAGACAGATATGTTAGAAGCTGTATTTTGGTTATAGAATATAGATTAAAAGGGACCAAGCTTGAGATATGGAGGCTCATTAAGGTATTCCAGGTTCTAGGTGAGAAATGATATAATTGGTCTCTGAAATAAAGTGGCAAAGGAAGGAAGTCCCTATAAAGATGCAGTAATAATATATAGTGTTTTGGAAATTATTAGCTATAAGGAAATGTATTGCTCTAATGAAGATTAATTTCATGGCTTTCCCCCCCAGAGCAATGAACTGCATGAGAAACAGAAGTTCTACCTGCGGCAGTCGGTCATCGACCTGCAGACCAAACTCCAGGAGATGCAGATGGAGAGGGACGCCATGGCGGACATCAGGTCGGACTCCTCCCTCTTTGTAGTAAAGATACTTGTGTGAGTGGGAGTTTTCTCACCATTATTTCTTTCATTTATTTCATAGACGAAGGGAGAGTCAGTCCCAGGAGGATCTGAGAAATCAGCTTCAAAATACAGTTCATGAACTGGAAGTTGCCAAGTCCCTTAAGGAGGACATGCTGAAAGACAGCAACGCACAGATAGAGCAGCTGCGAAAAATGATGCTGAGTCACGAGGGCGTGCTCCAGGAGATCCGCTCCATCCTGGCCGACTTTGAAGAAGGCTCAGGCAAGAAAATCTATGAAAACGACAGCATATCTACTATGCACTTCCGCAACTTGGCCTCAGCTATTAGTAAAATCCTAAGAGACTTAGACACAGAGATTTCTTATCTTAAAGGGAGGATATTTCCAGTAAGTGGTGAGAACACTACTTCAATTTTATGTTAAAAATGCATTAAATGGATACCCCAATTACCCTGATTTGATTAATTCTTATTGGATGAATGTATCAAAATATCTCATGTACCCTATAAAGATATACAACTATTTTGTACACCTAATTTTTTTAAATGCATTAAGAGAACAGTGTTAAGCATATGACTTTCAAAAATTTTTAAAGTAAGCCAAGTTCTTATTTTTTCTCTGAAACAACAAAAGTTATTTCCACAGTGATCTCTCTGCTTGATATCCATGTATAGCTTCATTAGAGTATAGCCTATGTAAAAGATCTAACAAAATACAGTAATAGAGTGTATCTGATTTTAGTATTTCTAGTTTAATTTTTCTGAAACATTCCTTTAGTTGAAAATTACTACATCTTTAAAGCTTTATACTTACCAGTACATAAATCAATGTTTTTTTAAAAAACCCAGGTAGAGGATCAGCTTGAAGTACTGAAATCTGAGTCACAGAACAAAATAGAACTACTTCTTCAACAGCATCAAGACAGGTGGGCCTCTGGCTGAGATACAGAAAGTCACAGTGAAAACTTATCACAGTTTTACAATCTTTCATCTGTAATTTCAAAATCGAAAAAGCACTGAAACACAGAACTTATTTCCCTGTAGGTTTGTGGCAAACTCATGTTAAAAATTGTTTTTTCTTACATTTAAATCTATGCAAAGCCAAAGCAAAGTACTGAATTTGAGCATGTTGAAAATTATTAATGTTTGGAATAATTCACAGTGAGGCAAAATATTCTATATCAAATAACAGTCGCCAAATTCTTTTTATAGGATTGAGCAGCTGATAAGTGAACATGAAATTGAAATAACAGGACTTACCGAGAAAGCTAGCAGTGCTCGCAGCCAAGCCAACAGCATCCAGAGTCAGCTGGAGATCATTCAGTATGTGTGTCCTGGTGTCTGTAACACACGACCATCTGTCTCCTTTCACAGATACTTTTGTGATTAACTTTCTGTTCTAAGGTATCATAGAGATATCTTGGTATCTCCTGGAGCATGCCCTCGTGACTCAGATTAGTAAGGCTCTCTAAGAAAATGAAACTTTTCCTACATTCAGTTGAACAGAAGAGTTTACTTAACATGTAGATAACATTATTGATCACACGAGAAGTACTAATACAAGAAAATTGGCCATTTTGAGTATTGTCTATATTTAAGCTGATAGGATAAAACAAACACACCTGCTCTTTCTCTGTGGGTGTATATATATGAAGATATATAAACAAAATGTATGTATATGCATGTAAATAATTTTATTTATTTATTTTTGAGACAGAGTCTCACTATGTCACCCTGGGTTGAGTGCCATGGTGTCACAGCTCACAGCAACCTCAAACTCTTGGGCTTAAGCAATTCTTTTGCCTCAGCCTCCCAAGTAGCTGAGACTATAGGCACCTGCCACAATACCTGGCTATTTTTTGTTGCAGTTGTCATTGTTGTTTTAGGTGGCCCGGGCTGGGTTCAAACCTGCCATGTTCCTGGTGCCAAGCCACATGTAAATAATTTTATAATTTTAGCTCATGTGCTTAAACTTTTTATATGGACTTTTTTTTTTTTTTGCAGCTTTTGGCCGGGGCTGGGTTTGAACCCGCCACCTCTAGCATATGGGGCCGGCGCCCTACTCACTGAGCCACAGGTGCCGTCCTGTATGGACATTTTTAATCATATACAAAAGTAGAGGAAAATAGTCTAATGAACTCCCATTTACCCACCATCCACCTTTGACATTTTAATAACATTTTTGAACTGAAGATTTTAAGAATCAGTTTTGGAAAATAAAAGACTATTTGCCAAATAAGGCTGTATAAAATAACTAGTTTTTATATTACTATTTGCTTTTATTCCCCTTCTAAATCCTTTTTAGAGAGCAAGCAAGAAACCAGAATTCCATGTATATGCGTCAGCTCAGTGATCTGGAGTCTACCGTCTCTCAGCTGCGTTCTGAATTAAGGGAAGCCAAGAGGATGTATGAAGACAAGGTAGGTGCTCTGCTTCCGGAGACTATAATGTACAGAATCAATTTCTGATTTTTAATTATTGATTTGAAAGTAAGGAATCAAAGTAATTTCAAATTAAAAGTAGTTTATAGCCAGAGTAGGAGGATGCTAAATTATTTTATATGTTAAATTATAGAAAAGCAAGTTTTATTTCCATTGTATGCTCAAGTTAACTAGTTCTTCAAAAAACATTTTTTCATAGTTCAAATACTAAACATTTTTTGATAGTTCAAGTACCAAAAATAAATTCAAAATAAAGAAGAATTAAATCCTGCAGGACTAATGCTTCCAAAGCTTGCCCTTTGGCAACCCATTGGTCTGACTACAGCTGTCACTCCAGTGCTGGCCATGGGAGGGAGCTTCAGGCATGGGACACAGTTCTACTTGGATTCCCCGGTGGCACAACTAAGATAGGGAGGGACAATTTAAGCATCACTTGACCAAAGTCTAAGCAGTAAAGAGTGACCTGAAACTGTATGATCTCAGTGACAGATTTGGGTCCTCTACAGCAATATCTTCCAAACATTTTTCGATCACCAGTCACAGTAAGAAATATAGGTCACTTTATATCCAAAACACAGAAGTTTCACAGAACAGTATTTGCCTCTGTTGCCTGTGATGCTGGCTGTTGTAGAAGCTCCACAAGTTGATTTCCTGATTCCAGGGTGGGGTGTGGTTTGAAAGCACTGCCTCCTGTCTGAACCTTCTTGCTTAGCCCTTAGCCTGAATCCTTATGGCAAAGTCATTTAACCACAGCCGGGTCCAAGCAACTCTTAAGTTTCCTTAGAATGCTCAAAGGAAATGAAAAGAGAGAAACATTTGTTCTTTTCGGCCTCTGAGGCCTGCTTTTTGTGTTTTAGTTTCTTTTCTCAGGACCAGCTTTCCCCCTGATGATTGATAGCAGGAATGTCCACTCCAGTCTGGACACACCAGGCCTACACAAAAAGTCATGACCTCACCCTGCAAACAACAGCAGGATGGTTGTAGTTTCAGTCCATCACGGGGGTGGGGGGGCTGGAAGCTTTGGGTCTAGTGGAGGTAGGCGCTTGGCAGGAGGCGAGCTGAAACCTGCCAGTGAGAGGGAGCCTGGGAGAGCAGGTACCGCACAGTCCAGTGTAGTAACCCACAGGCAGGGGTAGTTGCCTAAGTCATTTGAAAAGATTAAATTACCATTGTTTATTGACGAATTAAATCCCTTGAAAAGCCACAAAGTAGGGCGGTTGAGGGTGGCTCAGCGAGTAGGGCACTGGCCCCATATACCGAAGGTAGCAGGTTCAAACCCGTCTCTGGCCTAACAGCAAAATAGAAAAATAGCCAGGCGTTGAGGCGGGTGCCTGTAGTCCCAGCTACTTGGGAGGCTGAGGCAAGAGAATCATTTAAGCCCAGGAGTTGGAGGTTGCTGTGAGCTGTGTGATGCCGCGGCACTCTACTGAGGACGATAAAGTGAGACTCTGTCTCTACAAATAAAAAAAAAAAGAAAAGCCACAAAGTATTAATTAGATCTCACCCCCCCCCTGTTTTTTCTCACATCAGTAGTAATTGCTATAGTTTTCCATTATGGTGTTGTTTGGAAAAATTATCCCTTCATAAGCCTCACTCGTTACTTGCTAACTTCCGTTTAGTCTACTATGTAACGTCGTACTGATCAACTCTAAATGTGGGCACAGTGGAAACTTTTAATAAATACTGAAATATCCATACAAAGACTATGGAAACAGTTTCTGAGTTTTTATAAACTTACCTTAGGAATCATAGAAGCATAAGATCCATATGAATGACTTTAAACTTTTTATCTGAAGGTTTTGGGGTCATATACGTACATAAATGATTAGAATTGTTTTATTTTGCTGTAATATAAATAGTTGGTCACCAAGAATTTTGAGTGTTAAATAGTGAACAGTTAATAGAAATAAGGAGGGCACATCAGTTTAGTTAATTTTAACCTAGACCACAGAGGCTTACCATACAGCACTGGAGCTGGCGCTGAGCCAATGGTGCCCGCTCTGTTTAGTCAGGGACACCGAGGTGCCACCTGCTGTGGTAACGCAGAGTCAGGCACACCCCAGCCTGAATGGCCCTGCCTGCGTGGTGCAACTGAGCTGGAGGATAAGCATGTTAAACAAAAGGATTTCATTTTGGGATCATGAAAAATGATATTAATAGAAATGCTTTGTTGTGAATTAAATATAGAATTTAAATGTTAAAACAGTTTTTCTGCATAATTTCTTTCATTTACACGTATCTTAACTTTACATTGAGAAAGCCTACTAAAACCTTTTAATCTACTTTTTCCCTCTGTTTTTGTGCACATTTTCATATATACTGTCCAAAGAAAAATAAGGAAAAAATCAAAGATAAGAATACATAAAAACTGTGATTAAAAGTGAGATTTGTATGAAAAATAATTTACAAGGGTGTGTTGGTATTACACATCAACATGTTTAATGAGGGGAATATTACGTTTTCTTCTGAGGTCAAATTCCTTCATAAGAAAAGTGTTTAGTGTTTTAAAAATTGATGACATAACAGGTCTGAACAAAACTTACCTGACTAGAATGCATAAATTAAGAGGAAACTCATTAGGAGGGTAATGCTTCTCTTCAGATTAAGAACATTTTGGTGAGAATAGAAATTGTATTTCACAGAAAATTTTAGACGTAGCGTTAGTGGCTTACAAAAGTGTTTTACTGTAATGTTTTTTATTCTTTTTTTCCATTTTAGGAGAACCTCCAGAATTCCCCTTTACGAATTTGGACCAGTAGAAGCTGTCACTATTGGCTCTGTAGTTTGGCTTTACTCTTAACTTTCGCTTTTTGACAACAAAAATATCTCATGATCTTATTATAAGTTTATTTTTTTCCTACTTTGAAAGCAGGACTGAATTTCTACTTAAAAAGTGACGATTTAGTAGCACTGGCTGGAGCTGTGTTCTGTGCGGGAAGATTCTGTGCAAACCGCTTTGCACAGCTCTGCCCACGCACCTCCACGCTGACCTGCAGCCTCCTGTTACTCCGTGTCTGTGTCTTGCTGAGCACGGAAGAAACAAAAAGAATACCACAAAAAAGCCATATGATCTGATCCGATTGGAAATCTCTCTAAAATCCATGTGAGATTACAATGAAATCCCAGCACTCATTTGTCCCGTGACCCAGAATGATGGATTCATAGGTGGTGAAAGGGAAAACCAGTGCTGCTATCCAAAAAGAAAAGAAAAAGAAAAACCTTTAATATATCTCAGATGTCGCTATTTACTCTGGACATTTTAAAAAGCTTTTCTTCACAGTGTTTTTACAGCTGTTTGTATCAGCTCAGCTGCTACTTCAGTGGTTTTCCCTTTCACGCTCCGTTCATCTTTTTGATTGAATAATTAATTCAAATTTTTTTTACTCTAAAAAGTGAAAGGTAAAAGCAAAGCTATAGCAGCTGAGTCAGTACTGACAACTACAAAAGAAATGTTCCTGCAGGGGTCTGGAGGAACTGCTGAGAAATTTTAAACAAATTTGAATTTTGGTCTTCTAGATTTTACCATCAAGTTGAATGTCATAGAATGATCACCCCAATTTTTTTAAAGTGAAAATAGATATAAGATGAAAAATCTTAATTTTTTAAAGCACATATACAAATATTTTCTTTGCTGAAGTATAGAAAGGGTTTATGCCAGGCAGAGAATAGAGAAATGTTTGTTCTGATGATGTGATTAATGGGAACTGGAAGTGTTCTTCTTAAATTTATAGCTCAAAAGACAGGTCGAAAATACAGGATTTCAGCTTTATTAATACTGCTTGTTCTTCTTATGTAAAAAAGTATTAGAAACAGAATTGAAAGGACAATGAAAGGTGATATGGAATTGTCTTTTCAAGTTATAGATAAAACAGCCGAAACTCAGAGAGGTGATGTGACAGAAGCTGACCCGGAGCTGAGGTGTTTGGCCCTTGGCTTCATCACACTCCCTCTCTGATCCCGTCCTCACTCTCCTCCTGTTCCCTGCCAGGCACGTGTCACAGCTGTGTAACAGTGAAAGTTTTCTTAGTGTCTTTACCACATAGGTGATGACTTAGCCTTTCCTGATAATGATAAAACTGAAGAGGTAACGTCTACTGATATTTTAAATTCATTTTTATTAGGAATTTACTTGTGCTACAGAGGTTGAATTTTTTTTTTTTAATCAAGACACAGGTCTTGGGCGGCGCCTATGGCTCATCGAGTAGGACACCGGCCCCATATACTGAAGGTGGCAGGTTCAAACCTGGCCTCGGCTGAACTGCAAAACAGAAAAATAGCCGGGCGTTATGGCGGGCGCCTTTAGTCCCAGCTACTTGGGAGGCTGAGGCAAGAGAATCACCTAAGCCCAGGAGTTGGAGGTTGCTGTGGGCTGTGTGACGCCACGGCCCTCTCCCAAGGGCAATAAAGTGAGACTCCGTCCCTACAAAAAAAAAAAAAAGAGAGAGACAGGTCTTGCTCCATTGTCCAGGCTGGAGTGCAATGGTGTGATCATAGCTTACTGTAACCTTGAACTTCTAGCTCAAGTGATCCTCTCACCCTAGCTTCCCAAGTAGCTGAGGCTACAGGTGTGCACCACCACACTCAGCTATTTTTTTTTTTTTTTTGAGATAGAGTCTCAAGCTTTCCCCTGGGTAGAGTGCCTTGGAATTATAGCTCATAGCAATGTCCAACTCCTGGGCTAATGTAATCCTCTTGCCTCAATTTTTCCATTTTTTAGTAGAGATGGGATCTCGCTTTTTGCTAAGGCTGGTCTTGAACTGGTGAGCTCAAGCTATCCACCTACCTTGGCCTCCTAGAGTGCTAGGATGGATAGGCATGAGCCACTATGCCCAGCCCAGCTAATTTAAATTTTCTTTTTTTTTTTTTGAGACAGAATCTCACGCTGTCACTCTCGGTAGAGTACCATGAAGTCATAGCTCACAGCAACCTCAAACTCTTGGGCTTAAGCGATTCTCTTTCCTCAGCCTCCCGAGTAGCTGGAACTACAGGCGCCCACCACAATGCCCGGCTATTTTTTGGTTTTAGTTGTCGTTGTGGTTTTGCAGGCCCGGGCTGGGTTCGAACCCTCCAGCTCCAGGGTGTATGGCTGGTGCCCTAGCTGCTGAGCTATAGGCGCTGAGCCAAAAGAACATTTTTTTTAATAGAGATATGGTCTTGCTCCATTGCCCAGGTTGGTCCAACGGTTGAACTTTTATGGGGCTTTTTTTCTACATATGCCCCCAAAAGCACACAAGAGTGAAGATACTTTTTTATAGGATTATTGGCATCCAGGAACACATCCCAATCAGTAACGTAATATTTTATGAGTTCCTGATTGTTGTAAAATACTTATATGTAACACGTAATCAAATACAAAGTCAATTTAGAAATATAGCCAATATAAATGTTAAACCCGATATTCCGATCTCCGTAGGCTATGGTACTATGCAATAGTCTCTAAATGGGAGACTGATGGTCCTTAGTCCTTTCTTGCCGTACCTAACTTCTGTGTGTAGATGTATCTAACTTCTGTGTATGCATGCTTATTTATTAAAGAGACAGATGCATGTATTGTATATGTGTATATAATACGATTATTAAATGTGTTGAATTAATAAATGAAGATCTTAACTTAGTTCAAGTAAATATAAACTAGAAAGTCATGAAGGAAAAGTTAGTCCAGTTCATATGTTCTCTAATTAAGAAGATTTAATCACAGTACATCATCCGAACCAAGTTTTATTCTCGGCATAGTAGATTTGGAAGCCTTGGAAGTAAGAAGGAATATACAGCATTTATGCAGATACAAAAAATTTTTTACTGCTGGAAAGTGGATGACAAAATACTATCACTGTTTAGCTATAAACATGTTCTCATTAGTTTAATATTTCCTTATTAAAGTTTATCTAAAGTAGTGACAATCAAATAATGATAACAGCTAATAACTGTTACACATATTTCCATTTATTCTTTTATATTTGATGCCTTTTATTATTGAATCTTTAATATTTTGAAACCAAACAACTCTTCTGAGTACAATACTGTTCATGTCTGTAGGCGCTGCAGCATGTTTTTTTGCCACATCAGGCTTCTTTAAATGACACATTACAGAACTTACCTTTACAGAAGTTAAATCTTGAATAGTATTACAGCCGGCCCCAAATCCTGCAGTACCAACTATTTTATTTTGGCTAATTTCCCTCACTAAAATTCAACATAGATCTCAATTTTAGAAACCTTTGCAAAAACAATACAGTGCCAACTTTTTATTTGCCCCCAGATAATGCCATTTGTTTTCCAAAGACCATCTTTCTTTTATACCAGCCACTGACTTAGACACTGAACAGTTCACTTTGTACTTTTAGATAGAAGAGCTGGAAAAGCAGTTAGTCCTCGCCCACTCAGAGCTCACCGAGGCACGGACAGAACGTGATCAGTTCAGTCAAGAGTCTGGAAATTTGGATGACCAACTTCAAAAGCTGTTGGTAAGATGATACTCTAAAGTATGAATGAAATTAACTCTGGAAGGTTTTACCAAAATATTTCACAAAACTAATTTCCTTTGTAAAATTACAAATTTACAAAATATGTGTGCATACTCAGAATATCCTAGATATTATTCAAGTTTTACAAATAAAATATAATCTATTTTTTTTTAAGCAGAACTGTTAATGGTGTAAGGTGAAGGACATCTTCAAACAGCCATCGGTTTTCAATTAGATGCTGTATTCTACTAAATTGAGTGTCACATGTTTGTTTTAAAGCCAGATAACTTTCAAAACCCATAACAAATTATGTGTGTAGAAATTTTGAGTGGAAGTTTAGGTGAAATTATAAAAAAAAAAAAAAACAAAAAAAGAAGGCACCTGTGGCTCAAAGGAGTAGGGAGCTGGCCCCATATGCTGGAGGTGGTGGATTCAAATCCAGCCCCAGCCAAAAACTGCAAAAAAAAAAAAAGAGAAAGAAAGAAAGAAAAAGATAACAGGATTGTACTAACAGTGTAGCATCCCCTGTCCTCAGTTAGAGGTACTGCAGGCTGAGAAATTGAAGACACTTCTGGGGCCTCTTTGGGTGGTGTTAGGTAGAGTAAATTCCCTTGCCTACCAAACCGACTGTAGAGTGCGGTGCTGTCCATGGGTAAGGTGTCCTCTGCAGGCCGTCGTGGGCTTGGTGAGCTGTGTGGAGAAGCCCTCACCCTCCGCATAATCCCTCACTTCTCTTCCTGTTTGCGTGTTACCCAATGTTCTCATATCCGGTTTGAAAATCTTAGCAAGCACATAGTCTGACAGATTCTCAAACCTGTCCTCCCTTTTCATTCTTTTGTTCCCCACTAGCCCTTGTTTGAGCCCCTGGCGGCCCCCGTCTGGAGCACGGCAGTTTTGTTGCTGGTGTTCTGGTCCCAGTTCCCCCGTCTTCCCTCCTTCCTCTGGAGTGCTGCCATATTCACCTTGCTAAAATGCTGGTGTCACTCTTCATTCAACTCACAAATTACTTTCTACATAGTCAGACTCCCTCCCTTTAGAGAGTGTCACCCTCTAGCCGCTGCGTGCCTTTCCAGACCCTACTCTCGGCACAGACCCAGTGCCCCAAGCAGAGCTCTCATGCCCCTGCCTCATCCCTGCCGTGTAATCTCTGCATCTCCAAGCTGTTTCCAAAGTCCTACTCAAATGCCTTTCAGAAGCATTTTCATCTGCTTAGTGGGCCCTCCTATTTCTTATCTGTCCCGTAATGAAAAACCACCTGTAGTTATGTGTGTCTGAGTCTTAGCTTTCTCTTGGGTGATAAATCACTTAAAGGTCAGGGTATCTTTGTTTCTCCCGCTCAACTACAGAGTTTGCGATCATAGTAAGTACGGTAGAACTTCCATAGCTGACCACCTCCCTACACTGACGACCTCCTTAAAATGACCCAAGTTTCACAGATTGGACCACACGCACGTGTCAGTGCAGCAGGCCTGGTTCCGGTTTGACCACCTTCGCATGTTGACCAGGTTGTTAGATTCCCTGGGGTGGTCTCCTTGCAGAGGTTCTGCTGTACTTTTCAAAATTGACTTAAGAGAGTGGTTCCATTCTAGTCACAGCCCAGGTACTACTCCAGTCCCAGCACCTGCAGCTATTCTGCTGTTCTTGAAGCAGCATACAGACAACTGTCGTTATTTCTTTAAGCTTCTAATCATTTCTTTATTATAGGAGCACACATGAGATGAAGCATAATGTTTTTGTTAGAAAATCAAAGACTTAAAAACAGGATGACTTGAGGCTCGGCGCCTGTGGCTCAAGCGGCTAAGGCACCAGCCACATACATACACCTGAGCTGGCCGGTTCGAATCCAGCCCAGGCCCATCAAACAATAATGACAGCTGCAACCAAAAAAAAAAAAAAAAAAAATAGCCGGGCATCGTGGTGGGCACCTGTGGTCCCAGCTACTTGGGAGCCTGAGGCAGGAGAATCGCTTGAGCCCAGGAGTTGGAGGTTGCTGTGAGCTGTGATGCCACGGCACTCTCCCTAGGGCGATAGCTTGGGGCTCTGTCTCGGAAAAAAAAAAAAAACAAAAAAACCAGGATGACTTGAAATCTATTATGTTTTTCTTTTTTTGTCTAGTATTTGAGATCTAGTCCCTTGAGACTGACTTGTAGTTTTAAAAATGTAAAGTAAAAAAATATTTTTCTAGGAAATAATCTTAAGCCATTGTAAAGGAATCAGATTCCAAAATCAAAGATTTCTCCAATCACATAAAAACTCCAAAGATAGTATAAAGACAATCAGAGTTTTATCTTACTTACTGGATAGCAGGAAGGAAAAGCGCGTCCCTGGCTTCTTTCAGGCTGACCTGCACAAGCGAGAGAAAGAGCTGAGCCTGGAGAAGGAGCAGAACAAGCGTCTGTGGGACCGAGACACGGGCAACAGCATCACCATCGACCACCTGCGGCGGGAGCTGGACGACCGCAACATGGAGCTGCAGCGCCTGGAAGCCCTGCTCAAGGCCATGAAGAGCGAGTGCCAGGGCCAGATGGAGCGGCAGGTCGGGGGCCGGGAGGGTAGTGGGGAGCGGCAGTGCGGTTTGTGTCTGTTGGCATAGAGCCTCCCTCCCTCCCTCCCTTCCTTTCCCCCTCTCTCTTTTTCCTTCTCTCTCTTTCTCTTTTAACGTATGTGGGACTAAAATAGCTCTAAAATAGAGCTGTGGATCCTGTGAGCAATCATCCAGACCTGGTGTTTGTTGGTACACTTTTGACCACTCATTAAGCTAAATGTGTTATCTCCTTTGTACAATGTTAAAAAACTAAACTCTCATCCAATTGCCTTTAATTTTCAGGTAGAAATTGTTAACCTAATAAATGCTTATTTCTGCTTCAGAAAAGCATCAAACTGTCAGGAAATATGAGGAGCAACAGGGTTGAGGATTTTCAAAAGATGTGTTTTTGTTTTGTCTTTTTCCCCTGAAAGAGACTTTACATAAATCAAGTAAGAGGTTTGTCTTAATTATTAAATAGCAGAAAGGAAAAAAGCATTTCTCACTTAGGCTAATCTACGTAAAATCCCCCCATCCCCATTGATTGGGACTGAGGCACGCACCCCTGAAACCCCCACACCCCTGCCGCAGGGCAAGTGGACTGCTTTCTTTTCTTTCTTTTTTTCTTTTTTTTCTTTTGAGGCTAAGTCTCAAGCTGTTGTACTGAGTAGAGTGCTGTGGCATCACAGCTCACAGCAACACCAAACTCTTGTGCTTAAGCGATTCTCTTGCCTCAGCCTACCGAGTATCTGAAACTACAGGTGCCCACCACAATGCCCAGTGATTTTTTTTGTTTGCAGTTTGGCCGGGGCTGGGTTTGAACCCACCACCCTCAGTATATGGGGCTGACGCCCTACTCACTGAGCCATAGGCGCCACCCCCTTTTTTTTTTTTGAGACAGAGTCTCACTATGTCACCCTGGGTAGAGTGCTGTGGCGTCACAGCTCTCAGCAATCTCCAGCTCTTGGGCTTAAGTGATTCTCTTGCCACAGCCTCCCAAGTAGCTGGGACTACAGGCGCCCACCACAAAGCCTGGTTATTTTCTGGTTGTAGTTGTCATTGTTGATTGGCGGGCCCGGGCTGGATTAGAACCCGCCAGCTCTGGTGTATGTGGCTGGCACCTTAGCTGCTTGAGCTACAGGCACCGAGCCATGGACTGCTTTCTTAACGGTGTCACGTCAGTCCTGGGAAGAGGACACGGTTCTGACGCTATGACTGTCACAGACGCATTACAGAAAGCAGCCCACGAAAGCGTAAGCTTCCCAAAATGTTTGCTCTATGCAAACCCAAAGGACCAGTCTCGGCTTAGACTCAGGCAGAGTTCGTAGCGTATTCTCTGCCTGGCCACGAAGAGAGGCACAAGGAGAGACTGGAAGCTGGAACCGTCATCTTTCCAAATGAGAACCAGAGAATGTAAATGTGTATTGAAAGAAATCGTTGTTTATTTTTTTCTACAGAGGTAGAACTACGGAGAGGATTGGAGGGAAATAATAAATGTAGTTATTGTCAGTACTCTTACCCTTCTCCCCTATTATTGCTGAGGTTACCTTCTAAATGGGTGCAGGAAAGGTCCTCAGAGGAAACTTCCCGAGCCCCACCCCCCCGTCCTGGAGAACCATCGTGGTAGAGCGCTGTTTCATTGAGGCCCTGCACCGTGGTCTGATGAGCACACGTCAGTCTTACACATGGTATAAGGGCTGGAGTTCTGACAGCAAAATGATTTGCGTGAATCTGACTGACGTAATCCGTATCGTTCTTTTGGGGGAACTTGTTGTATCTCCTGAGATCTATCCTCCCAAATCTAAAGTGTTCTCTTATCTTTGACAAACAGATGGCAGCAATTCAGGGAAAGAATGAAAGTCTGGAAAAAGTGTCCTCCTTGACGGCTCAGCTTGAATCCACCAAAGAGATGCTCCGCAAAGTGGTGGAAGAGCTGACCGCCAAGAAGATGACCCTGGAGAGCTCGGAGCGGACGGTGTCAGACCTGACGGCCTCCCTTCAGGAGAAGGAGCGGGCCATCGAGGCCACCAACGCCGAGATCACCAAGCTGCGCTCCCGAGTGGACCTGAAGCTGCAGGAGCTGCAGCACCTGAAGAACGAGGGGGACCACCTCCGGAACGTGCAGACCGAGTGCGAGGCCCTCAAGCTGCAGATGACGGAGAAGGACAAGGTGATCGAGATCCTGCGGCAGCAGATTGAGAACATGACGCAGCTGGTGGGCCAGCACGGCCGCACCGCCGGCGCCATGCAGGTGGAGAAAGCGCAGCTGGAGAAGGAGATCAACGACAGGAGGCTGGAGCTGCAGGAGTTTAAGGTCTGTAGAGCATCTGGGGTCATTCTGCAGGGTCCTTCCTCCCAGCATCTGGGGTCATTCTGCAGGGTCCTTCCTCCCGGCATCTGGGGTCATTCTGCAGGGTCCTTCCTCCCGGCATCTGGGGTCATTCTGCAGGGTCCTTCCTCCCGGCATCTGGGGTCATTCTGCAGG
>CAUYRH010033338.1:0-41553 GCA_963574655.1 Perodicticus potto | reverse complement strand
ACAAAAATTGACTCATGCTGGATAAATCCACCTAGGGTAAGATTTTTTTTTTTTTGAGACAGAGCCTCAAGCTGTCACCCTGGATAGAGTGCTGTGGCATCACAGCTCACAGCAACCTCCAATTCCTGGGCTCAAGTGAGTCTCCTGCCTCCACCTCCCAAGTAGCTGGGACTGCAGGTGCCCACCACAATGCCCGGCCATTTTTTGGTTGCAGCTGTTAATGTTGTTTGGCAGGCCCGGGCTGGATTCGAACCCGCCAGCTCAGGTGTACGTGGCTGGCACCTTAGCCTGTTGAGCCACAGGCGCTGAGCCTAGGGTAAGATTTTATGAAGAAGACCCACTGGCAATCACAACAACAACAAAAATAAATAAATGGGACCTGTTAAAAAGTTTCTGCATAGCTAAGGACACAATCAACGAAGCAAAGAGACAATCTTCAGAATGGGAGAAGATATTTGCATTCCATAAATCTGACAAAGGGCTAAGAATCAGAATCTACAATGAATTTAAGAAATCAACTAGAAAAGAGCAAACAACCCAGTTAATCACTGGCCCAGAGAAATGAACGTAAACTTTTTTCATGTGAACAAATGAATAGTCAACAAAAGCATGAAAAAATGTTCATTGTTCCTAATCATCAGAGAAATGTAAATCAAAACCACTTTGAAATATCACCTGACCCAAGTGAGAATGGCCCAGTGTACAAAACGAGAGACATTGGCATGGATGTGGAGAGAAAAGATTACACACGCACCGTTTGTGGAACTACAGATAGTACAGCCTCTATGGAAAGAAGTATGGAAGTTCTTCAAAGAACTAAAAGTAGACCTATGTGCCCATCAACCCACACATCTACTAATACTGGTATATTATTGGTATATGTATACCATGGAAAACTATTAAACCATAAAAAGTGAAGACTTCACATCTTTTGTATTTTCCTGGATGGAGCTGAATAACGTTCTCCTTAGTTAAGTAACTAAAAACTGGAAGAAGAAGCATCCCACATACTCAATATGAATTTGAAACTAGTAGATGAAAAACCATAGGCCCACATGAGAGGAAAAACACAATTAAATGCAAGGAAAAGGGAGTGGGAAAAGGGCTCAGAATACTCACCTAATAGGCACACCTCCTGGGTGTGAAGGACGCAAATACAACTCAGACTTTTCCTAACAAATGCAAATGTAACCTACTCATATATACCCTTATATTAATCTGAAATTTAAAAAAATAAAATAGGCTCGGCACCTGTGGCTCAACGGGCTAGGGCGCCAGCCATGTACACCTGAGCTGATGGGTTTGAGTCCAGCCCAGGCCCACCAAACAACAATGATGGCTGCAACCAAAAGATGGCCAGGCATTGTGGCGGACACCTGTAGTCCCAGCTACTTGGGAGGCTGAGGCAAGAAAATCACCTAAGCCCAGGAATTGGAGGTTGCTGTGAGCTGTGATGCCACAGTGCTCTACCCAGGGTAACAGCTTGAGGCTCTGTCTCAAAAAAAAGAAAAAAAAAAGAAAGGGCGGTGCCTGTGGCTCATCGAGTAGGGTGCCAGCCCCATGAACCGAAGGTGGCAGGTTCAAACTCAGCCTTGGCTGAACTGCAAAAACAGAAAAATAGCCAGGCGTTGTGGCAGGCACCTGTAGTCCCAGATACTCGGGAGGCTGAGGCAAGAAAATCACCTAAGCCCAGGAATTGGAGGTTGCTGTGAGCTGTGTGATGCCACGGCACTCTACTGACGGTGATAAAGAGAGACTCTGTCTCTACAAAAAACAAACAAATAAATAAATAAATAATAAAATAAAGTAAAAGAAGACTTACCATTTGATCCTGCAACCCCATTACTAGGCATCTACCAATAGAAAAAAAGGCATTTTACTATAAAGACATTTGCACTCAAATGTTTATAACAGTTCAATTCACAATTACAAAAATGTGGAAACAACTTAGTGCCCATCAACACATGAATGGATTAATAAACTGTGATATATATATATATATATATATACACAGAGAGAGAGAAAGATGAATAGTAGTCCATATATATATATATACCATGGACTATATCCAGATTGAATAGTATATATATACCATGGACTACATCCAGACTGTTACAAAAGATACAAAAATCTCCATTTCTTAATGGCTGAATAATATATATATATATAATGCTTTCTTCCTAATGAATAGGTAACCCCCGTGAATGCCCTGGTTTACCCATTTGGAAAACCTGAAATAGAAAACACTGCCAGGTCATGCCTCAATGAATATCTTCACTTGAGAATATATATAGATGTACATATACATATATATTACATATATATGCACATATACATATATATTATATATATGTACATTTACATATATATATTAAATATATATAATATATATGCACTACTATTCAGCAATAAAAAATGGAGATTTTTGTATCTTTTGTAACAATCTGGATGGATTCAGAGAATCTTCTCCTCAGTGAAGTATCACAAGAATGGAAAAACAAGCATCATATGTACTCAGTACTACACAATTAGCACTACCTGGTTCAGACAAATCTCACTTGAGTACTCTGAGGGATAGGTGTTAGCAAAAAAATTTGGGAGAGGGGAAGAACCTTATTAAAAATATATGAGGTAGGAAATTAGTGAACTAGAGATTGGATCCTGGGTCACAGGCTGTTTTTCAGAAGTCCTGTGATAACCTCAGGAAATTCAAATGGGAAGTTTTGCTCACACCAGGAGGCACTTCCAAGGTTATTAGGCACATCGCGCCATCATTCAACAACTGCACGCATTTCATTTTAATTGTCACCAAATTAGTGACCCAAGAGTGCAGCTGTTTTAAAAAGAAACAGTAAATCAACCACCGAAGAACACATTTTTTCAACACTCCCTACTCATTTGAACCCTGCATCTTGTTTTTCATGTCCCAAGAATGCAACACCATGACCCAATGTGTACTCCCGGGTGTGCACTCCTCATGTACTCACTCCCCCCGTTACAGCGCAAGGATGCAGCTCAAGGGGGCTTGTCAAGAGGCCTCTGTGTTTCTAAGTGACCCAGTGTGGGAGTAGTTAAAGCCCAGATCTCCGCGTAGTATTACCAGTGGAAAAGAAATCATGGGGAGCATAGACAAACACAAAATGTGAATCTTTGGACAACCTAAATAAAATTCTGTTATGATCCAATTAAATCTTATTATCATTATTTTCCCTATGCATTTGTTTACTAAGAAGAAAATAAAACGTAACATCTCTGGAGATCAACTGTCAGTTGTTTCACCTCTGAAACATTATGGATGATAAGATTTTTACCTTTGCACGGCCAGTATGTATTGAGTAACTCCATAGCCAATATTCACTGAGTAACTTCTATATACCTGGCACTATGGCAAACGCCAAAAATCTCCATCAAGTGTCCGACAGGTATATTGGGGTTCCTTATGGCCACTAACTTGGGCTAGTCTGTAACTATAATAAAGCATAGCTTAGTTAAAATGATATTTTAAAATTAATGTTTGTATATGTTTTGTTACTGATCGAGCTTCTAAAAAGAAGCTAGAGGGAAAACAGCTTTTGTGCAATAAACTTTAATTATTTTCTCGCACAGCACCTAGCAATGATGTCTACTCTTTGAAATACTGACCTGTAGAGTTTCCTTTGATGAAAAGGACTGCAAAATAACTTGGCAACCCAGCTGATTAAGAAGAAAGGATGTCTTTTCTTCATGTGCGTCAGGGAAGTAGAAGAGATTAATGAGCAAGTACAGAGAAGTGCTTTCTTCCTAATGAATAGGTAACCCCCGTGAATGCCCTGGTTTACCCATTTGGCAAACCTGAAATGGAAAACACTGCCAGGTCGTGCCTCAATGAATAGCTTCACTTGAGAATTCTGAACATGGAAGGAGGTACATGAACATGTTTGTATTCATCTTGGAAGCCTGGTAGGGTAATTAGGGAAGTGAGAACACTTAGATTAATTAAAGAATGCCATTTGGATTATTTTAGGAAAGCCCATGGTAGCCACTGCTGAAAACCAAGAAGGTACGGGGTGTGAGATATCAAGAATTAAGGCTTTTGCTCTTTTCTCTCCCCCCATGTTTCTCGTCTCCCCCTCTCTCCCCCCATGTGTCTCGTCCCTCTCTCTCTCCCCCTCTCTCTTTCTCTCTCTTCCCCCTCCTCTCTCTACCTTCTCTCCTTTCCTCTCGTCCCCCATTTCTCTCTCTCTCTCCCCCCTCCTCCGTAATGCTGCTCTGCAGCATCTTCCATCAATAAAGACCTTTGTACAAGCAAAAAAAAAAAAAAAAAAAAAGATTTAAGGCTTTCCCGGATGAAATTTAAAGATACAGAGCCCATTGGCATCCTTGGTTTGTTTTCAGTTTGGATTATGTGCCAGGTAACACCCACATTTATTTTTGTTGCTTATTATTTGCTGTCCTAAAAAACTGGTTTTTTATTTTTATTTTTTTTTTTGCTAGCTTATATTTATTTATTTTTATTTCTTTACTGATTTTCACTTTGTTGCCAGACAATAGCAACCACAGAACCTGTGTGTGTGTGTGTGTGTGTGTGTGTGTGTGTGTGTGTGTGTGTGTGTGTGTGGTGATAGACAGAGAGAAACAGATAAAAAGAGAAAGAGAGAGAGAACAGGGAGGAGATGGGAGTACGAGGGGGAATAACCGGAAAACGTGTGTATGTTCCCCTCCCCCTACTGATGTCGAGCAGCTTCATTTCTATTTCAAGTGCAGCTCAGAGCTCAAGCATAGTAAGATCTAATGAGGGGAAAAAATCTTGATTTTGTTTTTAACCCCCCTCCTCCCAGAAACTTACTGAGAAGGCTGTAAATTGTATGGGGTCCTAGACCCCTGGGAAAGCTGTCCAGTTGCCCAACTAAGGAGGTGTGTTCTCTTCGTGAGGACAGCATTCGTGCCATTCCCAGCTTGGCTCTGGTTGGTGGATATGTGCCCAAGCCCTAGGCCAAGGACAGGGACACAGAGTTCCCCAACAGGGTGCACTTTGCAGCATGCCAGGGGAGCCCATTCTGGCCAAATGCCAGCCTTTCTGCTCATCCTGCCAGTTGGAGAAGCTGGAGCCACAGATCCCCACGGGAGGCACCGAGAGCTGTGAGCCCTGCAGGCTGAGTTACGCCAGCATGGCCCTTGAGCCACTTGCCTTTCAGTCTGACAAATCCGGCTGTGCATTCCAGCCTGTTAGGATCACTCAGAGAGCCTAAAATTAGAGATCTCTAGACTAGTGATGATGACCACAAGGAACCTATCAAATACCTCCTAACCCAACAAGAATTCTTGCTCACTGCCAGTGCTCCCTGCTGCCCTGAGTGTGTGTCAGGAGTCTCTATCTCCTTTCTTCTTCTCTATCACCTGTGAGTTCACAGAAGGTGGGTCCGTGTGCTATTTCATTTATCTCTATATAATCTCAGTATGTGGAGTGACAGTGGCACACAGCCACAGGTGGCACACAAACCTTTTATGGAACAAAGGAATGAATGAATGACGATTGAATAATATGCAGCTCCTCTGGACTACTTCCATCTCTGACAGCAAATGAAAGCTTAGAGACCCAGGCGGAGAGCCCTGCAGGATTAAGAAGGAGACCTCTAATGTCAAGGGGGTCAGAGGCAGAACAGCCAAGATTTCAGCCACACCACCACTAGCCCTATGACATCAGACTATTTATTTAACTTCCCTGTGTCTCAGTTTACTAATCTATAAAATGCCTACCCTGCAAAATTACTTGAGGTTTTAAAAGAGGTAACATTAACAAAACACCTTGTACAGTGTCTGCACACAAAAGGCACACGGAGTATGAAGGAGCTTGCTTATAAAATGCTTGAGGACAATGAAGAAGAAGGTTTTGTGTTTAAGTCTTCATGGCCCACTGACTCAGCTTATTCCTTTGGGATTACTATTACCCTAGACCAAATGGCCAGGCTCTAGAGCAGTGGTTCTCAACCTTCCTAATGCCATGACCCTTTAATACAGTTCCTAATGTTGTGGTGACCCCCAATCATAAAATTGTTTTTGTTGCACATTGTAAGTCATGGCACCAGGGATTGTAATTTTGTTACTGTTATGAATCATAATGTAAATATCTGATATGCAGGATGTATTTTCATTGTTACAAAAGGGGTCGTGACCCACAGGTTGAGAACCGCTGCCCTAGGGCAGTGTTTTCCAACCTTTTCTATCTCACGGCACACTTGAACCTACAGTTAAAATTCTGCAGCACGTTTAAATATGTTGATCAAAAAACAAAAGACTAAAAGAAAGAATACACTTACTGTGCTTTGAACTTCTTTTGAAAATAAATTCATTAATGATATTCAAAAATTCTGCAGCATACCTAAGATCCTCTCATGGCACACCAGTTGAAAATCACTGCTCTAGGGCCTAAGAACATTTGACCCATTAAATATCTTTTTTTCATGGGGAAGATTATAAGCAAGTCCTATAGCAAAAAGCTTGCAAGCAATATTATTACAAAAATTAAAGTAACACCCACCTCAGAGCAAAAGGCAATTAAATTCAAGTGGTGGGGGGTGGGAAGAAGGGGAATTGGTCAACGCTCACCTAATATGCACAGTGTAGAGGCCTACGGCAAACCCCCTGGTGAAGGGCTCAACTACAATTTGGCCTTTACTTAACAAATGCAAACAATGTAACCTAATCAATGGTGTCCTCATATTAACCTGAAATTTAAAAAGGAAGAATTAAAGGTTGGTGCGGTAGTATTCATGAATATTTGCATCCATTTAGGGCTGTGTTCTTTCAATTTCTTTTTTTTACAGACTCTAAGGCCATTCAGAGTTTCATAAAGCTCAGGACTGAAAAGACAAACATTATCTAAACCTAGTGTGATTCAAAATATGCATCACATGTGCATTAATTTGGTTGGTGATGGTTGTGTTACTCTTAGACAATTTGTAAGTCAAGGCACCAGGCGTGGGCCATATGAGAAAGGATAAGTCAAGTCTGTCTTCAGTGAGCTTTCGTGTTGGGAGAGGAAACAGGTTAATACTGTATAAAACTGTAGTCTCACGAAGAGTGGTAGACG
Source organism: Perodicticus potto (assembly GCA_963574655.1). Lineage (NCBI taxonomy): Eukaryota > Metazoa > Chordata > Mammalia > Primates > Lorisidae > Perodicticus > Perodicticus potto. Next base: position 34,484 of record CAUYRH010033338.1, on the reverse strand, counting down.
GATTGCGGGCATGCTGTCCTTCTGTGAGTTTCTTCCTCTTCCTCAAAGCCAACTCTTTCTCATCTTTCAGGTCTCAGCATAAACATCACTTCCTCAGAGAAGCCTTCCCTGTCCCCTGCAGCTCTCTGCACCAGTCTAAGTCCCTACTCTTTTGTCTTTCGTATCCCAAACTATATTCTACTTCTCCAGAGTCCATCTTCCCCACTTGAGCAGAGAGTCCATGAGGTTAAGTTCCTCGTGCCCAGAGCATAACATCTGTGTAATAAATCTTGAGTAAACATGAGACAAGAGTCAGGAGACCCAAGTCAAAGGACACAAATTGCATCAAGTAGGATTGAGACATCAGCAGTATAAAACACTCCAGGAAAGTCAAAGGAAAAAGAAAACCAAAAAATATCAATGGTGTTTCCGTTAATTAAGGTCATTCTTCACCAGAAGAATGAGGGAGTAAAAGAAGATTGCGTTGCCTGTATTGAGGAAGCCGAAATAGCAAGTAGAGACAGGCTTGAAGAACACAGACATTAACATCTGGAAAGAGTCACCGAAAGGAGGCAGGAGGAAAAGATGATGATGAAAGCATTGGAAGAAGCCGCAATTAATAAAGAGTGAAAATGCATCCCATGTACGGGATGCATAAATGTCCAAATATTTGCATCCATAATCTATTTTTAAAACTCTACTAAGTGATGTATTCATTAACATTTGGAATAATCACACTGAGGAAGGACAGTATTCACCAGAACAAAGAAATAATGCCCCTAAAAGTTTGAGATTCCCGCTGTATCTCAGTAGCGAATCATCCCACAGTTCTATCTTCTTCACACCATTTAAAGACGAGAAGGAGAGACTGATTTGGGGTTAATAACGTTCATGGCCAGTGAAGCAGACTGTTAAAGGGCATTGAAATGACTGCCACAAGAATGGGTGAAATACGGATACACAGGAACACAGTGGGTAGAAAAGGAAGACATCCTAAGATGGGAAAATAAATTGGAAAAAACCAGTGACAAGGGATTTGGCTTGGACATCTCAATGAGGTTGAGGATCAGGGATGGTGGTAGTTAGGAGTAGGAAAGCAGAGTCTAAGATTTCAGAAGGTGGAGGCTAGGCGCTGCAGCACATGCCTGTAATTCCAGCACTTTGGAAGACTGAAGTAGGAGAATTATTTGACACCAGGAGTTCAAGAAAAGCCTGGGAAATACAATGAGACCCCGTCTCTATGTAACTGCTTAAAAAACAGCTTGGCAATGGTACACACCTATAGTCCCAGCTACTTGGCAGGCTGAGGCAGGAGGATGACTTGAAACCAGGAGTCTGAGGCTGCAGTGAGCTATGATCCCACCACTGCAATCCAGCCTGAGTGACACAGTGAGACTGTCCCAGAAAAAAAAGAAAAAAAAAAAATTTATATATATATATACATATATATACGTACACACACACATACATTTTAGAGGTTGACAGTTGGCAAGATGGCTGACTGGACACAGTTGGTGTACTCAGAAGAGAACCAAAATATCAAGAAATACTCACACTTCGAAGAGATCATCTTGGAAAGAAAGGTGGAATATGAAAGAGGCAAAGAGAGGTACTAGGTATGAAGGAAGAGGTAGAAGGGCTGCCTGCTCGGGCCATGGGAGCCTTGAGCGGCCCCTGGGTGCAGACTCAGGGAAAGGGTAAGTAAGAGATCCCGGGGGCTCTGCCTCCTTTCATGGACCTTTCAGTCCCAGCTACAGGAAAGTTCCTCCACCCCGCAGACCTCCAGACCAGCATAGGGAGCTGTCCGAGACTGCAGAGGCACTGCTTGAATTCGGGTGGAATTCCACGGGGCACTTTGGCACAGAGCGGACAGGGAGCCCATCCCCCAAGGCCGAATTCTGCCCTGAGGTTGCCACTGTTTCTTCTTCTGTCTCTGCCAGGCCAGGGGGAGAAAGGGGAACCCTGCACCCTCATGTGCCCCACATACAATTTCTGTCACTGTAACCGTGGGCTACTGAAGGACCCAGAGCATTCCAGCCTCCCTCAGCGCTACCTACCTGGCTGATCACACAGAGAGGGGACTAGTCTTCCCAGTGTCTGGCCCACAGAATAACTGCTGTTGACCTGCCTGATTATCCCAGGGCAACTCCCCGCCTGACCACAGAGAACACTTCAACACACCAGATCTGAGCACACGTCCAGGGCCTGGCTCCATCCTCCAGTACTTGATCATGCCATTCAGGGGAAGAGAAATGAGATCTGCAACTTGATTTCACATAGGGAAGGAGCCCCCACAGTCAGAACTGAGAGGACAGTGTGCGTGGTTCATGCTACGGTGTGTGAGCAGGACACCTCTCCCTTCCCGGGGCCTGCCCAGGAAGGGCTTGGCCTGACAGCCTCGGTTTCTGTCCCTGGCAAGCAGGCTTATGGCCTGAAGAAGCTTCACAACCTGGACTCAGACAGATTGAGAGCAACCCAGCTAATTTGGCCTATTGCTGGTGGCCAGACAGAAGGGCGAGCCATGGGTCAGGAGAATGGGAGCTGAGTGGAGCCCACCACCACCTGCTGGCCTGCGGATAGATACCGGGGTGCTCCTCTCACCCCCATGCAGGTTCTCACCCCCAGCTGCTACTGGGGTTAGCCTTTGCACCCCCAGCTGCTTTGGGGAGCCTGGATGCAGGATTGCCTGACCCAGCCATCTGAGCTTTGTTCTCACCTGCTGCCTCAGTGGCAGAATAAAGGATGGGAACTCCTAGATATTCGAAAGCCACCCATTGCCTGGGATGTTTGAGTACTTCTGATTAACGACGGCCCAGCATAAATCCCACAGACACCGCTGCTGTTGACACTCTTCTGCAAGCACTAACTACTGTCTGGGAGGTCAACCTGCAAAGTCAATTACAAGGTTTCCTGACACACTGTACAGCATTTGGCTGACTCTTACCTACAAACACCACCTACTGGCCCGGAGAGTATACTGCATGACTCAGTGTAACTTCAGAAGTGAACAGCACTGGGGAACAAGATAAGCTTCAGAAAACCTCCATCCGCCCTTCTTGGCAGGAATCAGAGAAGCTGCTTACATGCCTCTTACAACACTACTATAACTATATTGAGAAAAACGCTTCAATAAGGCTGTCCTGTAACCAAGATATTCACACAGAGCCATACATGCCTCTTACAACACTACTATAGATACACTGAGAAAAACACTGCGGTAAGGCTCTCCTGTAACCAAGATATTCACACAGAGCTTTGTATCCTGAAAGCAGCCACGAGCAAAGCCAAAGTCCCCTACCCAAAATACACCACAGGCACACCCTCAAGAGGGGTGAAAACCTTCCATCCAAACAAAAGTGTGTCCCGAAATAAATAGCTTGATAGCTTCTCCAGATGAGAAGGAATCAGTATAAGAAATCTGGCAATGCGGAAGAACAGTGTAATGACCCCAACAAAAGATCACACCAGCTCTTTAGCAAGGGAAAATACAAAAATGACGCGTAAAAATTGCAAAACATGTAATAAAGCTCAATGAGATCCAAATCCTACAAGAACCCCCCCCAATAAAAGAAGCAAAAAACAAATAACCCTATTAAAAAGTGGGCAAATTATATGAAGAGAGATTTCTCAACAGAAGGCTTACAAATGGCCAAAAAAATGAAAAAATGTTCAATCTCACTAATTATCGGAGAAATGCAAATTAAAACCACAATGAGGTACCATCTCACTCCAGTCAGAATAGTCATCCTTAAAAAGTCAGAAAACAGTAGATATTGGTGAGGATATAGAGAAAAGAGAACACTCACACGTTATTGGTGAGAATGTGTGTTAACACAACTTCTTTGGAAAGCAGTATGGAGATTTCTCAAAGAACTAAAAATAGATCTACCATTTGATCCTATAATCCCCCTAGTGGGTATCTACCCAAAAGAATAGAAATTATTATGTTAAAAAAAAAGATGCACTCGTGTTTCCATCACAAGTCTATTCACAACTGCAAAGTTAAGGAGTCAACCTAAGTGTCCATCACTTGATGACAGGATAAAGAAAACATTATGTACATACGTACACATACACACACATATATCACACGTATACCTAGACACAGACATATCCATGGTATACTACTCAGCCATAGGAAGAATGAAATAATGTCCTTTGCAGCCACTTGGATAGGACTGAAAGCCATTATGCTGAATGAAGTAACTCAGGAACAGAAAATCAAATATGCATGTTCTCACTTGTAAGTGGGAGCTAAACAATGGTTATGTCTGGCCAAACGAAGTGGAATAATAGACACTGGAGATTCCAAAAGGTGACAGTGTGGTAGGGATTTGGGAGGAAAAATTATCTGTAATTAACAGTGTACATTGTTTCCAGCAATGGGTACACTAAAAACCCAGACCTCCACCATTCACAATATATTCATGTAAAGCAGCTGAACTTGCATCCCTAAATCTATAAAAATTAAAACGGTTTTTAAAAGATTTTAGAGGTTAGAAATTCACAGTGACATTCAGGATGCGACTGAAAACCAGGACAGCCCCAGGGAGCAGAGTCCTTGAAGAAGTGTGTCTTTGGCCCCTCACAGAAGAACTTGAACCCTCCAGGGTTTTCAGGGAGGAGAATTATGGCGAGGGCCTGGTCCATCAGCCTACAGGGTCCTTCCATGAGTTTCCCTGTGGGAATCTCTGAGTGACTCCTGTTGCCATAGGCCTCTGTATTCCTCCCTTCAAAAATCTGGATTAGCGAGGATTCTTAGTTTAATTATCTGGTTCTGCTGAGACCATTTCTGAAATATTAAAGGTTCAATGATACAAAAGAGGAATTGACAGCATAATGTGAAATTCTCATACGCTTTTTTCTTTCTCTTTTATTCTTTTGTATTGTTTTGTTTTTCACATGACTTACACCAGTTGGGACTTCCCTACATGGAGATCTCCTGGCTGGTTCCCTGCTCCAAGCAAGTAGCTAAGACTCTTTACGCTTGGGTACCCACAGCTTAGAACATGATGACTGGATTGGGCCTGTCATATCTATTCCACAGAACTATGAGATCAGCTCAGTGAGATGAGTTCAAAAGAAAATATAGGCTTTTGGTGGAGGGGAGGTATATTATTTGTTTATATTATATTTCATTGAAATATTTTCATAATCTTTACATCACAATAGAATCTCAGTTTTTACTTCCAGGAAGACATGGTAGTTGAGCTCTGATTTTGCCAAATATACTTATATCAAGCAATAAAACCTCACTTCTTTTGCAATTTACACATTGTTCCCCTAGTGCAAGCCTCAGACCAATGTTCCCCTACTCTCAGTAGAAATGCAACAGGAAGGATGATGCTGAAATGCTCCCACTAGAAAAATAAGTCTTTCAGAAATGTGGCTGTAGTTGTCATCATCACTGTTAATCAGGGGTTAGAAATACAGCTAACATATTTAAAAGAAAAACCATAAATGTTGACCACAATCAGATAAAGAAAGTGCTCAGACTAATTCACACAGACAGGTAAACAGTGAAAGTGGGAAGCACGCTGATAAGCTGTAATTCTGAATTATTCTTCAAATATATCACTGGGTATTTTAAATGGTCAAATCATCAAAGAAGAACTAGAGAAGCAGCCTAATTTCATATTCCTTAGGTCTTGAAAGCCTAACTAAAATGGCTCATCAACACTGTTATACATCTAAATATCTAGTTCATCGTTTTAATGTAGCATTTCAGTGTGAGCTTGTGATTTCAAATTTTTCCCTTTCAACCTGTGCTGTTGTGAATGATTTCCCACTGAACACAGATGTAATCAAGGCTGAGAATCATGAATCACCACTCCCCGCCACCCGCTATTTAATTGGCATATCTCATTGCAAAAGATGCTACAAGAAATTACTTTTAACTAACACCACTGCTTTCCTGGAAAGTTATCTGTTCAAAAAGAAAGGAATAAAAATTCCTTGAAAATTAGCAATTAAAATTTCCATCTGCAATGCTGTATACAACAATTTACACAGTCCAGTACACGGAACACCATCATAAAACAATGGCAATAATATCATTAAAATAAATAGGTTCCCAACGTATATCTCCTAAATCAGTACAAGATGCAATTATTTGCATGCAGAAATCTTTGCCTACTATTTCTGAAGCTATGGTATATATTTTTAGTGTTATCTTAACTTTTATTAACAGGTAGAGCTAATCACAACAAATATACAACCAGGTTCATAGACCACATGTGAATAATGAATCAAGTGATTTAACTACTTGTCCACTCAAGGTTCTCACACGTGAGGGTCACTGCAGGGTCATCACTCTGTCCCCAGTACTTTATAAGTTGTTCCTAAAGTGGGAAACCAATAAAGACTTCTGAATGAATGAAAGATATGACTAAAGGTTCTTCATCCTTTATTCTGCCCCTTGAACCCCATCATCTTTCCTTTGATTAAACCTGTTTGTATGCAATCTCATCTTGTTTTCCAACCTGAATTCAGTCTTTGATTCTATCTGCCAACTTCCTTCCTATATCGAGGGATTCCCTGCCTCACCTTTCTGGAATTTAGACCTAAACAGCCTCTCCTGGTTTCTGGATTAAATCATATTCCAAAAGGCTCATTCCCACCGCTCGGCATGGCAGACACCATTCACCCTGCCACCTAGCTCCCAGAAGGATCTCTTGACTTACGGGAAACATGAAGAGGAAAAAAGAGGCATAAAGTCAGAGCAGTCAGATTCCACTTCCATGATTCTCTTCTCTTCAGACAAGCAGAAGAACACAGAACATGCCCTGCGGTTGAAAGTCGACCACGGAGTGGATTGTGGGGTTGGTTCATACTCGAGAGCACAATTAGATGGGTCTACACTGGGACCTGGCTCTGAGAGGGACACGCTAAATTTGTAAGAGAAGGACAGACAGGACACCTTACAATCACCAGATTTTACACCAATGACAAGCTACAAGAAAATCCTACACGAAATAATCCATTCACATCATGCCATGAGTATTAATCAAGTGCAAACTGAAATAATTATTCCCCTACTGCTAAAAATATGTGTAATAATTGATAGCACCATTTCCCCAAAATATCACTTGTATGTGATTGCATAATAAAACATCTATTCCAAATTAATAATTAACTGTACTATTAACTTCTTAAAACTAAAATATTCAAAGGTTTAGAGAAGTCACATTCAAAATCAAATTGATATTCCACTTTAATGATATGTGAGTAGAAAATGTTATATTTCTGTGTAGAGATAAGGCTTTTATAAAAAATAAAAATTTAAGAATGTCATGATTTTCCCTTTACTTAATACTTTCAGAGTATAGAAACTTACTCAAATTCGTTTTTTTTTTTTTTTTAGACAGTCTCACTATGTCCCCCTCGATAGGTTGCTGTGGCATCACAGCTCGCAGCGACCTCAAACTCCTGGGCTCAAGTGATTCTCTTGCCTCAGTCTCCTGAGTAGCTGGGACTATTGGCGCCTGACACAACACACAGCTATTTTTAGAGGTGAGGTCTCCCTCTAGTTCAGGCTGATCTCTAACCTTTGAGCTCAGGAAATCTACCAGCCTCAGCCTCCCAAGTGCTGGGATTACAGGCGTGAGCCACTGCCCCATTATTTCTAAACTTTCTAAGCTTATTCTTAACTTTAAAAACTATAAAATTGGGTGGCGCTTGTGGCTCAGGAAGTAGGGTGCTGGCCCCATATACCCAGGGTGGCGGGTTCAAACCCAGCCCCAGCCAAACTGCACCAACAAAAAATAAATAAGTAAATAAATAAAAACTATAAAATGATGACAAAATTTTTCAAATACCCAACTCTTATAATGAGCATAAAATCCCTTCTTGTATTTATGGACATTTTATCTCATTGTAATAATAATGCATACAATTTGTATCATATGTTTTCATGTTTTACTGTACATTAAGCACTTTTTTGTGATTGCCTAATTTCTTTCCCATTATTTTAAAAGGCGGCCTATTTTTCTATCAAGAAGATATGTTATTACTTATTTATCTCCTTATTTTTGGATAGTTGTCTTATTTCCAGCTTTTAAATTGTATGAAATACATTGTAATAGTTTGGGACATTAATCTATTGCATTTTAATTTTTATTAATTTTATAAAATATTCTTTTTTTTTGAGACAGAGCCTCAATCTGTCACTCTGGATAGAGTGCTGTGGCATCACAGCTCACAGCAACCTACAATTCCTGGGCTCAAGCGAGTCCCTTGCCTCCGCCTCCCAAGTAGCTGGGACTACAGGTGCCAGCCACAACGTCTGGCTATTTTTTGGTTGCAGCCATCATTGTTGTTTGGTGGGCCCTGGCTGGATTTGAACCCACCAGCTCAGGTGTATGTGGCTGGCGCCTTAGCCCATTGAGCCACAGGCACCAAGCCAATTTTATGAAATATTCTTATAAAATTATTTTTAATATATTATTGTAAACACTTCCTTAATTTTTACTTGCCTGTTCAGTTTTGCCACACGACTTTCCCTCTAGGCGTAATCACATGTCCTTCCTTTTCTGGCCTTTCAATCTTAGAAAAATAGAAAATTATCCTCCTGCAGAAACTGACAGCTTCAAGTAAGGTTTTATGTTCATGTTTCCCTAAATTTCTAATCAGTTATGACAATACATGTTATTAAGTCACTCCTCCAGCCTTCTTGTTTTGCAGTATTTCCTTCGATAGTGATTAAATTCCAAAATTCAAAGAAATATTTCTGGAGAAATTATTCTGTTCAGAGATCTATTGTTGTGCTATCCCCACGAAATGTTCCCTTTTAAATTAATTTGCTTTTTAATATGTCTATCCTAACAATAGACACACCCCTTTTAAATAATATTTTAACTTTATGATTCTCTTTAAGTTACTATTTACCTCAAGTGAACATTAGAATGATTTCTTTGCATTCATGGAATTTCATCTTTGGGTTTTATGTAATTTCATTAAACTCGTGAATGAGATTGCAGACAATTCATACTTTTGCTACATTTAATATATTCAAAACGGAGCAATGCCCAGTCTCCTGCTGTACTGAAATCTTCACTCTTTATGGAGTTTTTTAGTCTTGTGTTTATAGTCCTATATAATTTCTGCTAAGGTTACTACCACTATAATATCTATTTTATTTTCTTACAGTGCACTAATGTGGAATTATTAATGGTTTCTACATTAAAGGAACTTTAAAATCTGAGAGAAGAAGAGTATACATTTAAGAAATATATAAATGATACAATGAACCAAAATCTCTGAATACGCCCCACACGCTCACTGCTTCCCAGAAAATGTTTGTCGCTTGCTGGATCTGACTTCTAAAAACTAAGCCTTTTGACAAGTTTATATTGACAATGTGCTTTTCCTTCTTTCGTATTTGATATCAAGCACTAAATTTTGAGATAACCCAAAGAATAGAATTATTTTAGCCAAATAGGATACTTTTTAAACTGCTTTGACTCGTCCCATCTGTAATATGTTTGTTTCATGACTTTGGTTTACTTTGTGATTGCTAGAACGAAATATTTAAAAAGTGGTAATAGATTAAAACTGACCATGATTTTTACCTTTTATAATTAGAAATTAAACTTTTTACAGACGTCTCTGTTCTTCTATTTGAGTGAATAATCTCATTATGATCAATGTCTACCTTTATCTAATTATGTCCGCAAGTTAGAGTTAAGTGATGTATCAGTAGAATTATAATCTCATTTTTGCTTCTCATTTAATTTAATTTTGTTTATACATCTGTTCCAAAGAGTGCTTCTTATCTACTTTTAATTAAAGTAATATGATTATGCTTCAGGTCATTGTAAAAAAATATATATTTTTTTCATTTTATCCTATGGTCACCTTTTAGGACCATACATTTACTACATTTAACATATTCAAAGCGGAGCAATGCCCTACCTTTTAGGAGGGTTCCCCGCCACCCTTACCATCTCACATACATGCCACCACCACCATCACCACTCACTAGGATTGCAACAGGGATGAAATACCAATGTTGTATCCAGTCAACATTATCAAGATGTGAAAAGCCTTCCTTTTGCTACTCAAATCCTCCCAAAGCAAAGGTAATGATTCTTATTTCTTGTCATGATTTTAAACATGGACGACTATTCCCCAAATCTAGCATTTAGAATTTATAATTCAAAGTATCACATCAATTTTAGAAAGATGAATTTTTAGCTAAATATATGCTCGGAAGTTAGTAATAAAGCACTGTGTTTCTTCTTAAATGAAGAAAAATATGGCAAAAGCAATAAAAATACAGACTTTCTATGTTCATACAGTATTAAATTTATTGTCATATTTTTAAGTGCAACTGAAATAAAAACCTGTTTTAGTATACCATAATACGAACTTTGCCATAAAACTCTGCTCAATAAGAGATGCAGGAAATTTGTGAGGTAATACACACAGGGGTATTCCCTTTTTGACTTGCTATCAACTCCTAAATTTACAATCAAATGCTTGTTTCTCTAAAATTAGTCTGGGTGTAGATCTTGCATATATGGGGGGGGGAAGAGGGTGATAATATAACTGATTTGAGCCACATTTTGTGTTTTGAATCTCAAGTTTCAATCAATCTGAAGAACATTCACTCTAGGACCAGAAAACAGGTGCCAGAGTAGGAAAGTGGGCAAAGTTACCAAGACGGGTGAGAGAATCAAAGTATATGCTCTGGAATTCCTACAGGAGAAAGACCAGTGCGGAAGACGCACCTGCCTGCGGGGTCTGGAACACAGAAGGAAGTCTGGGCTGGAGACAGATAGGATTCGAAGAGCTGCTGCCACGCAGATGGCAACCAAACGAATGTTATTTCTCTCCTCTCTGTGCAGATCTGCTGAATTGATAAGTCTAACAATTCCTCTCACACTAAACTGCAAATTCAAGGTTTCAATTACCTAAAATTAGTCCTGTCCTTTCTTGCTCTTTCGAAGATGTTAATGGCAGTAACAGTAAAATATCTCTTTTTAAAGATTCCAGTTAATAAGCTGTACCTAGCTCTGAATATGAGATTATGTATTCAAAGATTCATATACACAAGAGGCATGGAATTTCCTCTAAATGCTTATAGGGATAGCATTTTTAATTCCTATCACATATAATTCCCCTACAAAACAGTGGCGTCCTGACAAAATGGTTGCAGAATATGCACTGATACATTTTATCTAATTAGTCAAGCTCCTTTGCAGCAGTCCTGGTCTGAAGGGTGCCTCATGTTAACTTATTTAGACTCTTGCTACTTTTTTATCCTTCCCCACTTCTAACTATATCCCAGCAGGAAATTACAGCTAATATTCCTGCATCTACTTCTTCAATTTCCCCATGAACAAGTCCACCTACTAGTAAATGCTTGTATGTGCCTAAAGGGTTTTCTGTTCTCCAAACACAAGAGTTTTAACTCCAAATGCAATTATACAAAATCCAACCACCAAGCAAATACTAAAACAGGGTGAATGTGCACTGGTTGAAGCCAGTGCTAGTTTTAGGAACAATTTGATGCTTTATTGATGATCAGCCAAAAATATGTACTATCTTAATTATTCGAGGGGAAAGTTTGTCTTGAATAAATTTCCTGGTGTGTAATGTTACTAGAAATGTAACTCCATGAAGGCATAGATTTGTCTGTCGTGTTCATTTCTCTATTCCCAGAACATGGAATTTCATGGCCCAAAGTAACTAATAAAAATTGCAGAATATTGGAACAAATAAATATAATTAATTGAATAAATCTTGAAAAACAAGCATCAAAACTACCTGTGGGAATTTTGTACTTTATGTCCAATATATTTCTACCCAAAGATAGGAGCTAAAAGGATGCAGTGGTGCCCTGAAGTATCACAGGCGAAGAATTCCAGGAACACAGGGACTAGATTGCAGCTCCCTTACACTCCACTCCCAACTCCAAATGGCAGTTTTTATAGAATTACATGGTTTCTGGGTCTGTGGTCAGCTGGAGAAAAGGCAGGCCTTGGGCTGTCCTAAGGTCTGTGGAAATAACTGGTGCAAGGCTTCCTCCCTGTTCTCAGAGACCAGTGTAAAAAAGTTCATAAGTACACCTGGGGTGGATTCGGCCCATGAGCCCCACAGTGACCCAGGGGAAGAGTGTTAGCAGCGCCACAGAGAGGATCACATCTCCACGGCCTCCCAGAGAGCAAGACGGAACTGAGCCAATCCACCCTATCCCTAACACAGTGAGATTCCAAGGAGAGTGGGGAAGTGTAACTTTTATTAGAATACAGCAACCAGTACTTTTTGTTGTTGTTGGAAAAAAGATCTTAAATTTTATATGGAAAACGCATTCAAAAAATGTCTTTAAAAAGCAGTGAAATAGAAGCCTATATACTATGGGTAGATGAATAATCCTCAAAGTTAAGGGTTAATATTCCTGTTTTTATAGACCAAAAATACAAGATCAGAGGCTGTCATCTTGTCCTAGGACATACAGCTGGTCAGTGAACCAAGATTCAACCTAGGATTTGGGCTCAGCCTAATTAACCCCAGAGCCATAGTATTGCACGAATCACACAGACCCTATAATCGTGTCAATGACTGCCTGACAGCTTTGCTGATGTTTTTTCATTGAACATAGTACACTGTATAAAAATAAACATCAGAGATGAATCTAACTCATCTTACATTTATACAAGATATGAACCAGGGATCTGCTACAATCCCCGTGTCTCAGATGAGGGGACATTCCTCTTAATCCATGTCTTGACTTGGGCAGCAATGGCCTACCACACGGATACCCAGATAAAGTACATCAAAAACAAATCCCAAGAATACAAGCCATTTTATTTCATCTTTTGCCAATTTTTTTCCTTTCCATCCTTGACTTGCTAGATCCTCAAAGTCTGACAAGGGACCGATGTCACACATATTTCTAGTAGAAACCACAATAAAAAAAAAATCCAAGAATCCTTTTGCAAGATCATCCCTAACAACAGGACACAAATAATGGAACATGACGTAAAACATTAAAAAGACTTGAGAGGTAAACACTTGTATGTTTGGAGGGAGGGTAACAGAGTTGCGTCCTCTTTAGAGTTTGAACTAAATTATCACTTTGATTCCCTTTCTAAAGGAGAATTTAAGAAATAAAGAATGTATTTGTTAATAACCCCCTACTGATCATTCTTACTCCTTTTGAGAATGTTGATGTATGAATGTGAAGATGGTAAACAAACTATGCTCAGATATTCCTTGTAAGTCTCCCTTTACCCGTATGTTGTAGAATTTCAGATTGGTCACTGACTGCATTGCTTTAGGGAGAATGTGTTAAAATTACAACGATCTTACAAAAAGATGATGCAGTTCTATATTCATTGTGCTGTGCCTGGTCCTACATGGAGCCAGTGAAACAAGTTTCATATGTATTTTTCCAGTGTTAAATCTCGCACATTGTACCCTTTGGAACTTTCCTTCCATCCTGAAGAGTGAAGTGAAGAGGCCATATATAGTGCATCCTATTCTTGAGATTTCACTTCTTTATGTTAAAAGTTGCGTATAATTGTTAAAAATCTGTGAAAGAATAAAAGGTGGATTTAAACAATAATAATAAAAAAAAAAACCCTACTGTGCCTGGATGTTTAATATTCATAATTGTATCTATTTTAATATATTTTGTGTAGTAAAATTAGAAGTGCTGAATATGAAGAAAAGATACTTTCTACCAAAGCTCTTCAAATCAGTTCATCTCAGTACATATTTTTTGAGCACCTGCTCTAGGCAAGGACGCAGGGCCCACTTGGTAAAAGCTGAGAACAATGCTGTTCTCATGAAGCTCACAGTCTAGTGTGCAGAGCAGACAGATAAATGCCCGAAGGCAGAAAATGATGACAATACGATGACGATATGATGCTACAAAAGCGTCTATGGAAGCACAAAGCAGATAAAAAGATTTATTTTACAAGGAGAATTAAAGAAGGTTTCATTGAGGAGGGGCAATTCAAACGAAAACAGAAAGTTTTAATAGACTATTGACTGAGGGGGATGGGAACAAGAGAAAGAAGTCAGGGGAGAAAACATATGTTCAGAAATCACTAGAAAGTGTGAGCTATGCAAGGCTGAGCAGCCCAACACAATCAGAGCAAGAAGGGCAGGTACAAGCAGTGAGTATGTCTTGAAGAAAGGTTCGGAGCAGCAGCAGAGGGGTCTGGGCACAAGGAGACAGAATTGGGAGGTTAGAAACAGACTGTGGAAGGACCATGCCAAAAATGTGTCCTTGGTCTGTGGGCTGCAAGAATTACCGAAATACTTTAATAGCTGGACCGGGAGAGAAAGATACAGGAATTGCTGGGCCCCATTTGGAATACAGTGAGGCTGCAATTTCAGTCTTCCATATGTGTTTTCTCCAAAGAAATCTGCTAGGAACGTATTCACAGAGATACTCCATAATACATTTTCTAAGATAAAACCGAGCAATGTTACGAAACATATTTCCAAGTATCTATAGTCTGAGTGCAGACAAATGTCATTACCATGTTACAATTAACCCCCCAATACCCTCTGGCAGCTCAATCTTGTACTGAAATGAACTGGCTTCTGTCCAGGGAAGAACAAAACCTAAACCGTCCACCTCTGAAGATCAGTTTTTCCTCTTCATGTTAGGATTTAAACATACAGGATTCTTTCACTAATCAGAAAGAACGATTTGCAGTGGTGCAAGTCCTTGTTAAAAACAGAATCACAAACTGATTGGTATTGGCAGTTTGCCAAGAATACGATTTGAAGGGGATGGTTTCATAGGAATCTATTCATTTAAATTACACAAGTCCTATTGTATCAAATTACAATATAGAAAATACTATCTTTCTTCCACAGGTAATTCCTTCATTGAAACACGTTCAGTGTTGTGCTTTTTAGCTTTGAGAATGGGTATATGAGAACTGTTCATTTAAAAAAAAACTACTGCGTCTTCTTTTATAAAAATTAAAAAACAAAGTCAAAGATGCTACCTACTATATTTCACCACTTCTATGTATGAGACCGGTTAAGGTAAGTTTTATACTCTTTTACTTTCAAGGTAAGGTTTATATGCACTGTCTTGTCAGAAACTAAACCCTGAATAATTTATTACCAAGAGGACAGTGTGCTGAACTTAGGAAGCTTACACTCAAATTAATGGCCCAATGATAATATTCTGTTGCGTTCAGTTGTCTGGTGTGATTGCTTCTCTCCTTTAAACCATCTTTACTCTGTTTTATAGTCAATTTGATTTAACAAACATTTATTGAGTGTCTACAATATACAAAGCATTTAGCTAGACAGCGGAGATGCAGATATAAATAAAAATCTTATCTTGCACTTAAAAAATATGTAAGGCACTGCAAGTTCAGTAAGTGGAGGAAAGTACCCCATAAATAAATATGCCCACATACGTAAAAGGGAGATTCAATTGCCTAGCAGAAATCTTGTGTCTAATTTAGCCTTTCTTTTTTCCTCCAGTATACAAGTATAGAAAATTGAGTTGATAAATCACGTAAAATCCTAAGTGGAGAAAAACTGCCATCACTTTCAAGATATCTGGCCCAGATATTTTTGCCTGATTGGGTTACCCTAGTCTGCAAGTCAGGGGAAAAGTAGTTTAGGTAGAGTGAAGTTCGAAGACCCCTGGGTGTGGTGCCCAAACTTTATCCAAAATTCAGGAGGTGACATCAAGAATAAGTTAGGGTATATTTTAAAATAATTTAAAGAGTGGAATTGGAATGTTCCTCACACAAAGAAATGATAAATGCTTGAAGAGATGGATGTTCTGTGACCCTGCTCTGATTAATACCTACTTATATGTCGGTATCACAAAATCACATGTACTCTACACATGCACCTATCAGGTACCAACACTAATTAAAAATAGTCAGAGGTGGCTGCAGTCATAGGCGGCACCCGTAGCTCAGTGGTTAGGGCGCTGGCCATATTCACCGAGGCTGACAGGTTCAAACCCGGCCCAGGCCTGCCAAACAACGATGACAACTACAACAAAAAAATAGCCGGGCATTGTGGGCACCTGTAGTTCCAGCTACTCAGGAGGCTGAGGCAAGAGAATGGCTTAAGCCCAGGAGTTTCAGGTTGCTGTGAGCTGTGACACCGCGGCACTCCATCCAGGGTGATAGCTTGAGACTCTGTCTCCAAAAAGAAAATAGAAATAAATAAATAACTGCAGTGGGACCAATAACAGTTAAGCCTCGCCTGAGAGCTGTGAGAGCTATTCTGAGGGAAACCCAAACCTAATACTGCGTCTGGCCAAGACCAGGACAGAAAAGACAGCAGTTGTACACCAAAGCCCAGGATGGGCGCAGGGACTCTCTGACAAATTGCTTCACATGATCTGCACCAGCCACGGCTGTTTTTAGGTGCAGCCTCTTGAGCCGCAGTTCTCCCTCCAAGGACATCTTAAAACAACATCATAGCTCCTGATAATGAGAGATGCGAAAGCTAGAATTTCCCAGAAGAAACAGATGCTATTTTTGCAGGTAAGCACAATATGTATTTATGTATTCTTTCAACTTTTTTTTTTATCGTAAAATATACAACTCAGCAGAATCATTATTTTCCCAAGATTTTATAGCTGGCAACTTCAGATCAATGGTTTAGAAGGCACACCTG
The DNA here is from genome assembly GCA_963574655.1 of Perodicticus potto. Taxonomy (NCBI): domain Eukaryota; kingdom Metazoa; phylum Chordata; class Mammalia; order Primates; family Lorisidae; genus Perodicticus; species Perodicticus potto. Next base: position 17,885 of record CAUYRH010033338.1, on the reverse strand, counting down.
CTCAATTTTACAGTGACTTTTTCTTCTCTAGTGAAACTCGTATTTTTTTGGAAGGGGGGCTTTCCTATTTGTGAAGCCTGAGATATTATCAGGGGAAAGATTAAAGGAGAAGTTTTTATGATGAGTATTGAAGAGCCCTGGGCAGTGCCTCTTTGTTTTCCAGAAATAGCAATATACTCGAAGTGAAATTGTAGAGTCATTCTAGTGCATTCCTGGACCAATACTTCAAAATACTGCTTTGCCACTTTCCACTAAAAAGAATCTGAAAACTAAGAGGTCAATTTTCGCCACCAGCTTGCTCACAGATGCACGCTTACATCACTGGACTCGGACGTTCCTGAGGAAATCTGAACCACGTTTATCTCGGAATTCTTATAGCTTTCATTTAGGTAATTACACAGGTGAGATCTTCCAAGTTAAGAGTTTATTTTTGCCCCTTATTTACACCACGTTCATGTTTTACCCCTTTCTTCCTGTTGAAATTCTACCCAGCATATCCTATGACTATTGGGGCTTAAACAAGCTGTGCTCTCTGAAAATAAACACGGAGCAGTGATCCGTCTCACCCAGCACAGCATAGAAAGTGGAAAAGATGGAAGGGCCACAGCTGTTACTGGCATCTTCCCCTAAACCCAATCTCAAGGGTTACAATGACTGAACCAGGCAGCAGTGATGCCACGTGGCCCTCACCCAGGCAGCCTCCCTGCTTAGGCCCTTTCACGCACTAGCATTTCCTAGGGGGAGCGTGTCCACCTGGCATTCTGGGCTGCCGTGGTCTCAAATTCTCCAAATGAAAAAGTGGAAGAAAGAGTTCATAAAGTTCAGGAAGGGAGGCATTTCCCTTTTTCCATGTACAAGAATTTCTGCAGGTCCCCTTCAGAATTCTTGACACTTTTGTTCTAGTTGCTGTCAGACGTCTCTATAAATCAATATATTATTTACAAAAATTTATCCCCAAAGAAATCAGAGTGTCATGTGCTTGCTGTTGTGTATTTTAAAGTACAAAATTTCTAAAATAGAGTGTTTGCTGTATATCACCGAACGTGAACTTAAAGGTCACTCTAAGAAACACAGAAATGCTGGGATACACTGTGCAAAGCGGAAGTGGAAGGAAAGTTCTCAATATTTGCAGCTTATAAAATTCTATCGTTTCAAAAAATAAGAGAATCTCCTATAAAAAGATAAAATACAGAAGATATCTTAAAATCCTATATAACTTTACTCCTGAAATACTATTAAAAGATGAAATGCATACGATATTTTAAACTCCTATATAACTTTAAAAGTCAGTTAGGAAATACGATGGTACGTCTATGTGATTTAAAATAACAACCCTGGCCCAAGCCCAAGACTAGGAACTTTCCCAATAAGGGACCCTGTGGAAAGAATTGGGTCAGTGGGCCAAAGCAAAAGTCCAATTTAAATTTTTTTTTGTACAATTTTCATATTAACCCCAAACTTTGAGTAATTTTTTGTTCTGTGAAACATCCTTGCCTCTGGGATTACTTTAAGGAATCAAAGGACGGGTTTGTGCTCCGGACTAAGGCAAATGTTTTCAGAGGATTCCACAAAACAGCCACATGAGAAAAGATGGTCTCAGGACGGAAAGTGATAACTTGCAGGAGAACAGAAAAAATAGCTGAAGTGGCAGTGAAAGGATAGGAGGTGTAAGGGGGACAGGCATGCTGTATTTTTCTCCTTTGTTGTGATATTTGTCACAGGAACTCAGAAAACACTTGGGCTTTCTGCGTTCAGTTTGGATAAGTGCTCAGTATTGAGAGGAAATGTGAACTCACAGTTAAATATGTCTCGATGACAGACGCACATGTATTTACATACACATACATAAATCACACAACATACTAAACAAAAAACATAAACATCAGAAGGAAATAATCTAAAATATTGATTAGACACTCACTTCAGATAAAATGGCCGCTGTTTTTAATGTGTCTTTTTGGCCATTTTTTTTGTCCAAATTTCCCATAAGTCCAAATTACCTTTGTCATCAGAAAAAAAAAAGAAATATTTAAAAATCAAGAAATACTCCTTTTGCTTAAATGCAGTTTTTCCCATGAAGCCTCCCTGATCCTACTGTGAACTAATCCCTTCCTCCTCTGAACTTCCCAGCTCTCTTATCATGGTTTCAAGGAGTCTTTATACAGCACAGCTCTGACCCTCACTAAATTACAAACTCCCTAATGGTTACAAAAACCGGGTCATACTTATTTTCGTATCCCAAATAGAATCTAGCAAATATTTTGCATATAGTCAGTAGACATTTTGCTCCATCTATAGACTCTTAAGTCATGACTTGAAATTAAATACTTTTCATTCTATAACCAAGCTTAGCATAAATGTTGTCAGTTTCATTGAAAATTTCAGCAAACATAAGCATTTCCAATTATTGGAAATTATCTTTAGAAAGAGGTGTTTAATGAGCGAGGCTTCCATTTGTTGTGATTTTAGTAGTGCTGGTTTGGTATGAGTTCTCTAACCCCCAAAATATGCAGAGCTTTCAGGCAGCCCAGGTGTCTTCCTTAGATAGGTTTGTGCCCAAGACTATTCTGTCAAACAACTGGCCTAATAAAGTATCAGAAACTCTGATGAAGATTAGGTATGTTTGTTCCGTGGAGCCAGAAATGCTCAGAACAGAAAGGAAAGGAAAGTCACAGCTTGAAAGGAAATAGACTTATTACCTGTTTTTCAGAAATCCATGAGAAATTGATTAACAATCAACTGGTCATTAGAGAGAATGGACAGAATAAGAAGGAAGAAATGGTCTCCGTACTAACATGCATTGTAATGAAAGGACAAAATACAGAACCGAGACTATTGAAAGTGTCATCAAAATAAGCCTGTGGGGAAGCTAATTAGCAGACAACTGAAAAGCACAAAAATAATTTTTATTTAATGTGAAATAGAAAAATAATTTAGACTTTTAGAGTATTGCAAGGGAATTTACAACTGAATATTTAAAAATTTTTTTGATCGAGGCAGATTTCCACAGAGTGAAATGCATAGATCCCCATTTCCATGATTCAATTAGTTTGGCCAAATGTACACACCCATGTAGTTAACAACACAGTCAAGATACAGAATATTTCCACCAACCCAGAAAGTTCGCAGTGGTCACCTTCTTCCTTTCTTCTCCCCACCCATAAAAAACTACCATTCTGGTACCACAATAGAAGTTCTTGAACTACATATAAATATATTACACGGTAAGAATTTCCATGTTTTCTATTAGATGATATGTCTGTCTTCTTTACCTCCATATACATATACACAGTTTGCAATTCACCCATGTTACCACATGGATCAGTGGTTCATTCTTTCTCTTTGAGAGCAGTCACAATTATTCATTGTTCCATCGATGGACATTTGGGTTGTGTCCAGTTTGGGAATCCTGTATGTAAAGATATGATAAGAATTGTGTACAAGTTTTTGTTTTGACAAATGTTGCCATTTTTCTTGTGTAAATTAGGAGTAGAATCGTAGGTGACAGAGCACATGTTGATGTCTCAGAAACTGCCAGTTTTTCAAAATGTTTGTACCATTTTACATTTTCCCTGCAAGATCCGAGCATTCCAGGAGCTCCACATCCTTGCCACAATTTGTATTGTCTATCATTAATGTTAGCTATTCCAAAAGGTAAGAAATAGCATTTTGTTGTGATCTTAATTTGCATTATTCTGATGAATAATAATGGTGAGAATATTTTTTACATCCTTACTCTCATATTCATGTGTGACTGCTTTTTCCAGTCCTTTGCCTATTTTTCATTGGCCTATTTGTCTTTTATTTTTTGGTTTTAACACATCTCTAAAATATTCTAAACACAAGGACCTTGTCAGGAAAGTGTAACATAAATGTTTTCTGCAGTGTGCCTTGTTTTTTCATTGATAAAGTTTGTCGTTTGATGAGCCGAAGATCTTAATGTTGATGGAGAACAATTTGTCACTATTTTTATTTTACGTTTAATGCTTTTCATACTGCCCTTACCTGTTCCAAGGTTGCAATGATACCCTCTCAGGTTTTCTTCTAGAAATTTTTGAGTTCAGCTTTTGTGTGTGCTTATGTTTATGATCTGTCTTTAATCCTTTTTTGTGAACGAAGTGAAATTGGGTCAAAATTCGTATTTTCCGTCTGTCTATCCAGTGTTCTTGTGCTATCTGTTGAGATTTTCTTTTCTTTCTTTTTTCTTTTTTTTGGCAGTTTCTGGGCGGGGGCTGGGTTTGAACCCACCACCTCCAGCATATGGGGACGGCGCCCTACTCCTTTGAGCCACAGGCGCCGCCCTGTTGAGATTTTCTTTACTTCATTGAATTGCCTTGAGACCTTTGTCAGAAATTAACAGACCGACTGTGTTTGGGTCTACTCCTGCACTCTGATGTTCCCTTAACTATGCGTCTATCCGTGGCCAGGGCACACTTCCCTTGAAATTAGGTAGTGTGAGTCTCCCAGCTATGTTCCTTACCAAAACTGCTCTGGATATTCAGGATCCTGTACATTCCATATATAGCATAGAATCAGTTTTTTTTGTTTTGTTTAGTTGTGTTTTTTAGTTTAGCAACAACAGAATTTTATTTATCACAGTTTGGGGGCTGAAAGTCCAAGATCAAGGTGCTAGCAGATTTGGTATCTGGTGCTTCCCAGTGCATAGACAACTCTTCTCACTGCGTCCCCACATGGCAGGAGATTTAGAATCAGTTTGTTAATTTGTACTTCTCCACCCTCAAAACAATTTTTAAAATTTTTGATAGAATTTCATTGAATCCATGCTCTGCAATTTTTGAGTGTACTGAAGTATATCTATTATGATCATTTGATTCACAATGTGTTTTAAATCTCTTCCACTCTTACTGATTTTCTCTTTGTCTGATATTCCTATCGATTACTGAGAGTTGTTAAAATTGCTAATTATGAATTTATCTATTATCCCTCTAGTTCTGTTGGCTTTGCTTAATATATTTTTAATCTTTGTTAGTAGCTGGATGCATATTAGGATTCATTAGACTTTCTAATGAATCAACCTTTTATTATAGAAAATGTTCCCCTTTGTAACTACCAACTTACAAATTTCCTAATTTCCGTTTTGTTTAATATTCATAAAGCACATCAGTTATTTGAACTTTGTCATTGGCATGGTATAATAATGCTCCAATTTGATTTTTTTAAGTAAATTTATTTCAGGTTAATGTGAGGGTACAAACAACGGTCAAAATATTTGATTTTGTTAGGTGCAGTCCCTCTTGTGGTTACGTTCCACACACAAAAGGAATGCCAAACCCCCCACGCTGTAACCAATCTGTGAGAGCAACCTTTCCTCTTCCTTCTCCCTGGTTTTTAATAGCATACATCAAGTGTTTTGATTTTTTATCCAGTCTAACAATATATACCTTTCCACTGAAGTGTTTAATCGGTTTATCTTTGATATCATGATTGATTTGTTTGGGATTTTCTATGGCATCTTGAAATATTTGCTAACTGGTTCCTTATAACTTTTATATCATTGTTCTTCCTTTCCTGATTTCTTTGTAGTTATTAATGTTACGCGGGTCACTACAAAAGTTTTGAGAAACGCAAAAAATCAAGGTATGTAAAATCCATGTGGATGGAAAGAAAAGAAGGCCTCCCAGCAACACTGATAAGCTGATCAAGTTGAAAGTTAAACAGGTGACCCAGAAAGGACACTGTCAACTGTGTTTCTTGGAAGTGAAATAATGGACCATAACACCATGTGTCTCAAAACCCTCATAGTGACTTACTTATTTTCTAGGCTGTCTTCAAAGTTACATTTCTTTGAACTATTATGTCCTCTGCAGAGATTGCAAAATGCATCCTTGACATATCACAGTCAACTTAGAAATTAACATTGCACCCCTTCATATAAAACATTAATATCTTACAGCAACATAATTCCATTTATTCAGTCCATCTCATTTCATATTTTACACCTATATGTCATATAATACAATAAAGTGATGTTACTTTTATTTTAAACCATCAGTTGTCTTCTAAAGAAATGAAGAAATTTTTTTTAATTATCCAAATTTGGATAATTTATGAAACTATTCTTTGCTTTTTGTGGATCTGACTTTCTCTCTGTTATAATGTCTCTCAAGTTTGAAGAACTTCCTTAGAATGTCTTAACACAGATCTGTTGGCAACAGATTCTTTTAAAATTATGTTTATCCAAAAATTGTCTTTTTTTTTTTTTTTTTTTGAGGCAGAGCCTCAAGCTGTCACCCTGGATAGAGTGCCATAGCATCACAGTTCACAGCAACCTCCAATTCCTGGGCTCAAGCGAGTCTCCTGCCTCTGCCTCCCAAGTAGCTGGGACTACAGGTGCCCACCACAACGCCTGGCTATTTTTTTTTTTTTTTGGTTGCAGCCATCATTGTTGTTTGGCGGGAGGGGCTGGATTCGAACCCACCAGCACAAGTGTATGTGGCTGGCGCCTTAGCTCGTTGAGCCACAGGCGCCGAGCCAATTGTCTGTATTTTTATCATCAATTTTGAAGGGCATTTGGAAACTTTGTATAGGATACTAAGTTATCACATGTCTTTTTTTCTTCCAAAAATTTTGTTTTCTGGTCTGAATTATTACTGATAAAATGCAATTCATCATGCATATTATTGTTTTCTGAGGTAAAACATGTATTTTGTTGAGTGCTTTGAAGATTTTTATGCTCATCTCAGTTATTCAGCAGTTTGATGATAATGTGCACTTTTCTTTGCATTTATCCCACTTTAGGTTTACTAAATTCTTGAATCTGTAAGTTAATTTTTTCCATGGTATTTGGGAAATTTTCTGTCCCAACTTCTTCAGATGTTATTTTCTTTTCATTCCCTTCTTTTTGTTCATTTCAGATTGCTCCACTGGTCACTGAAGCTCTGTTCCATATTTTTCTCAGCATTTTCTCCATTTATTTAAAGTTTTACATTTTTCATTGCTTTTTCTTTAAGCCCATTGGACCTTTTTTCTTCACTGCCCAATCTGCTGGTATGCCCAGTGAAGGCAATTTTCATTCCAACATGGTACATTCAAGTGGTAGAATTTCCTTCTGGTTCTTTTCTTACTTTCTTTTCCTCTGCTGAGTTTCCCTCTCTAGTCATTCATCATTTCCATGCTTTCCTTTAAACCTCTGAATGTATTTACACTACAGACAAGCATTTTAAAGCCCTCCTCATTTAACTCCAAAATCTTGATCATCTTGAGACCTGTTTGTATTGACTAATATTCCCCTAAATTATGGATCACTTTTTGTTTGTTTTGTTCTTTGAATATCTAACAATTTTTTTCTTTTATTCTGGACATCATGGATTATGTGTAGTCATCTGAACCCTGGATTATGTTGTTCTCCTTACAAGGGCATTGGTCTTTTTGTCAGCAACTGGTTAAACTAAGGGGGAGATCTCTGGCCCTGTCTGGTGTAGTTTTATGCTTTGTACACTGGGTCTGTTTTGCTTCATTCCCCAGTTCTAACATGTGCCACTTGCTCTAGTGTATAATTACTCTGACTCCTGGATATACCTCCATGGTATCAATTGTCCAAGGGCTTCTCAGGGAGACCTCTTTCCTCTCTTCGGCTCTCTGTCCTACAGTAGTAACCTGTTATGGATGCTTCCTTTGGGCACGTGTGGCTCAGCCCACAGCCAATATCTTGAGACAAAACCACACTGACACTTCCTTCATCTCTGTGCAGCTGTCTCTCTTACTTACTCCACAAAAGTGAGTGCTAACCTCCAACACCAGCCTGCTTACAAGGAGTCAGGCACCAGGTCCCTGCTTCACGTTGGGAAAGTGCCCTGAAGGTTCTCCCTTCTCTGAAGCTTACAAACCTACCTGTTGTGCCACACCTGAAAAGCACTGCATCTACTTTTTTGCTTTTTGGTGTTACAGTTGTTGATCTCAGAAAAAGTAAGTTCGATACTAGTTACTTCTTCTTTCCCAGAAGTAGAAGTCTTCAGAAAATTAAAGGTGGATTTTAAAATAAATAAATTATACTTTATTCAAGGACATATCATAAGTCTATGAGACTATATCTTAATCCTTTTCATAGGAGAAAATTTTAAATTCTTTTTTTTTAATTTCTAACAGGAAAAATAGTTTTACTTAAGTGAATGCCATCTTAACTTTAAAGATGATTTTTTATCAGCAGCTTTAGAGCATTTTCATGCCACATGAGCTATGACATACAAAGGATAATGATTTATCCTTCTTTCTCATGAAACATCAGTCACCACCACAGCCCACAGAGAGAATTTGCAACACTGGGCCACACAGAGGGGTAGCAAGTGAGAGACAGTCATTAGCAGTCATCAATAAATCCCATCTGCTGACTTCCCTACACACCCCAGAAGCCTACCCAGGTCTAAGATAAATTTTGGAGAAAGACATATGCTCAAAAATATAAACCTCCTTCTATTCAATCACAAACTAGTGATTATCTGAAAAAAAGATATCTTATTTACATAATTTTTATTGAATAACTCTCATGATGGTGTCATTGAAAACATAGCTAATATATACTAGTTCTGTAATAACAAATTTCTATTAAGTTTATTTATCCTTGACTTTCAAAAGTAGATTTTTAACATTTTATCAAAAAGCCACTGCATACATCATTATTTAAATTGAAATGCAGTAATAAATAAAATTTAACTATTATTAACAATTATAATTATACACGTCAAAGGAAAAAATTACACAAGCCAAATTTTAAAAGTATAGACTCTTAAAGTATCACAAGAATGGCAAAGCAAGAATCCAATGTACTCAATTCCAATATGAAGCCATCAGATGATCTAACACATAATCACACAACAGAAAAACTCAAATCAATTCAAGGTGAGGGGCAGGCAAATGGGGCCAGGAGGAAAGAGAAGGGTAGGGGGTTACAGTGTATGACACATCTCTTGGGAGCGGAACACAATTATAAGAGGAACTTTATCTAACAAATGCAAACAGTGTAACCCTATTCTTTGTACCCTCAATGAACCTAAAGCAATATAAAAAACAAGTATAGATTCTTTTTTTTTTTTTTTTTGTAGAGACAGATTCTCACTTTATTGCCTTCGGTAGAGTGCCGTGGTGTCACACAGCTCACAGCAACCTCCAACTCCTGGGCTTAGGCGATTCTCTTGCCTCAGCCTCCCTAGTAGCTGGGAAAAGTCTAATTATTTTAATAAGATTGACTTAAACAAATGACTATTCCTACAGAAAAACACATTGACAATTATCCTCTCCTAATTTAAGCATGTCTGCTACTAATTAGAAATTCCTGTCTTCTTAATTTTAACCTTTCTTAACTCCACTGAATATTGCCTCTCTCTATCTTGAAAGAAATAGATAAACTAATAAACTGGGAAATTCGCCAATCTAATTTTCAAGTGATTTTAATAGATAAAACTGAATATGTAAGTAATTCAAGATTAATAGGAAGCATATGTATACTTTATAGCACGTCATCTCTCATTTTTATAACTGGTCATTAGGATAGAGATTGAGGTCATTAAGGCAAAAGAAATGCTGTATTTCTAGTTTTCTCTTTTTAAGTCTAGTGCCATCCCCAAGCAATGCCGTGTCTTGTCATCACACCAAAATACCTCTCCGTAATTACTAATTTAAAAAATAAAAAATAGAAACTTACATAATAAAACTATTCAAGTAAGCAGTCATGCTTTCAGATCTCAGTTTTTTCTTACATTTTCAACTAATTGGGTCTTATTTATACCCAAGAAAAAGACACTTTGAGTTTCTACACAACTCAATAGGTTTATATTTCTTCAACATCTGAACAATGATGGGAAATGCCAAGAAAAAATGTAATAGTAAGCTTCAAACTTAGAAGAGTGAATACTGTTTGAAATACTGTCTCCATTTCAACATCAGAATAACTCAAAAGCTCATATTATGGTTATATTAATAGAAATAGTTTTCTAATATATATAATTATACCACAGAAATAGTTAATATCACAAATATGATTCACTACATTACACTGAATAATGTTTAAATATAAATTACAAAAGATTTTCTACATTAACATAAATAATATTTAATTACTTTTCGCAGCACTTAGATTTACTGTATGAGTTTGTCATCAGGCCTAGTCATTAACCTGGAAAAGGTAGGATTAGTATGATTTTTTAAAAAAGAAATTAAAGTAAGTCTATGAATATGTATTCAATAGACTTTAATAGGATTATAACTTAGGAAAATGACAGAGAAAACTAAAAAGAACAATTTTTTACTTGGATTTTCTTTTAATCAAAATGGAACGTCAAATGATATAACTAACGCATTTAAAGGAAATGGAACTCAAGAAACATAAACAAAACAAGTAGAGACCTTCCTGAGTGCTTCAGGTACATTTACGTCTTGCGCCCGACTGAATTTTCTCATAATACAGAATCCCTAAGTTACATTATCACAGCAGACTTAGAGGAATCAAGGGTCATAGATCACACCCAACTCCACTGCTGAGTAGTGAAGTGTATAATAACAAAAGAAACATATGCAGTAATGAAGAGACCTAAATTATCTTTCACAGCTTCCAAAACTTGATTTTTCTTTTCTCAAATGGGATACAATTTGGATTCAGAAAAACAGATGAATTCTAACTACATGTGTGGAATGAGCTATCTCAGAAAAAAAAAAATGAGCTTAAAGCAACTAGTTATTCCTCATACAGGTAAAGAGCTTATCCGACTAACTTCCACTCTCCAGCTCATGCATTACATAAATTCACAAATTCCAGGCTCACTTATAATAGACAATCAAACCAGGAAAAGAATACCCTACTAAAAACATTTTAAGATCTGAACTTCTGAGATTGTCTTTCTGCTACCACTTCTCTTTATAATGTTTATGGGAGGCCTGGTGGATGTCAGTAGTAGCCCAGGAAGGCCTTAAGAAGGGAGCTAACTCCTGCCTTCCCCCTCAGCGTGTTAATGGGCTCATAAAACCATAGATGCTTGTGTAGTCATGCTACAATGGCATAAAAATCCCATTTGGGCAAATATTTCTAAAGGGGTGTGTGTGCAGGGGCCGGGCTGCTAATATTTTCATCTCTTCTGAACACACTGCAAAAATACATGAATAAACAGATGATTTACTAATAACCCGTTACATATGACCAATGTTAGACTTGTTTGCATTACGACAGTGGCACAACAAGAACTTGTCACCCCTGAGCAATTCAGAACTAAAATACAAGTAATCCCCTCATAATTCTAAGGAATAGGAATGATTACCTATTGCATGATAAAAGTTCTGTGATGTTTCATAAATTAATTGATGGTTAAATTATGGTGAAGAAAACATGTTTATCAAGTAGATGACTGATCATATTAAACTTAAGAAATTAGTTGCATAGTATAAGAGTTTGTTGAGGCTTTTTCCTGTGTAGCTACTGTCTTAGTGTTGGGATGAAGAAGATAAAAGTACTAAAATCATATGTTAAACTACACAGAGTTGAAAAGAAACCTAATAGTTCTATCTATTAGCTGATAAAACTGCAATTATTAGAATGCAAAAGTTTCTCAGCTAGCTAGAGTGACTGGCTGAAATTAACAAAACAATATGAACAGACATAAAGTATTATATTTAGATTTAAATCTAATAATTCTTCATGTAAAACAAGTTGAACTAGGCATAGTGGTACATGCCTGTAATTCCAGCTACCTGAGAGGCAGTGGTGGGAAGACCACTTGAGCCCAGGAGGTCAAGACCATCCTTAGCAACATAATGAGATCCAATCCCTAAAAGTAGAAAAAATTAAAGAAACAACAAATGGACAATCTATGGTCTACGAGGCAAATCTATCCTACCACCTGTTTCTGGAAACGAAGTTTAATTGAGACACAACCACCCCAATCATTTATGTATTGTCCATGGCTATGGACAAAGTGCTTTTTCTAGGATGAGTTCATGAATGTAATCAGACCTCATACAAAGACAGCTTTTACGGCCATTCTAGAAAAACAGTTTCAAAATTGCTTTGAAGGGTAGACGAGGCTCTGGCATTGATACAGAGATTCCCAAGGGAAGTGCCAGGAAGAAGAGTACTTAGAATATTATTAATTATGTTCAGCAACGAGGTATGCAGCACTTTTTCTAGGAGGAGTTGTGTTCTTGTGTTCTTCATGCGGCTTGGGAAGGCACAGCTAGAAGACTGGATCAAGTTCTGAATACCCCACCTCAAGAGAGACAAAGCCAACCTGGCTGATCCCCAGAGGAGAGTCACAGCTTGGGCAAGGTCAGTAGCAAGTAACAGGAGTAACACTAGTGAAAGCTGTGAGCAGTCTATTTCTTTGAAGGACAGAGCTGATACCAATGGGTAGAATTTGCAAGGTTCTGGACACACATAAGGAAGTAGTTTCCTGAATGTTGTGTGGACAAGGTGGTCAATTACTTGAGAAAGTGATGACTGTTTTTGTCTATAGCCCTCCTGGCGCAGAACCCAGATGAAGACTCGCTGCTTGTCAACAGGGTGGTTATTTTTTCTCTTAGGGAAGAATTCCTCATTGTGCAGGACTTCCTGTTCATCAAGGGCAGTAGCACCTCTGTGCTGTGAGAGCCTAAATGATCATAGCAGCTCATACCTCTACTACTCCCATCACTGGGATAACCAAGACGTCTCTACACAGGTCCAAGTGCCCTTGGCGAGTACACAAGCACAATACTGCCCTGAGTGAAGAGCCAAATTGAGGTGATTTCTTGTTAGTATTGGAAGGAATTAGAATTCTGAGCTACCTGTGTCTGGGAAGCACTTCTACTCCAAAATCCTATCCATTTATTCTCCCTTTTATTCACCTGTACAACAAACAGCTGAGCACCTATTATATGTAAGTCACTCCTCAGGCTGGCTGGAGGACAGACATTCTCTATAGTTTTGACCAGTTACTCTCTCTGCAATAGCCATACCTCTTTACAAACTGCACGGTTGAGGTACAAGAGAGGGACAGCTCCATCCAGCAATCCTGCCCTCCCGCAGCAGGGTTGGAAGCCACTCCGGCTCAACACAGGTCTTTGTGGACTTTCCTTACATGTTTCAGAGACTAGCACTGCAGAACCATAATATTTCAGCATTCTAGAACGCCCTTTGAGGAATCACTAGAGCTGAAAACGATCTCTCAAACATAATTGAACAAACAAACAAACAAACAAAAAAGCAGGAGGGAAGATGCTAAATCCTTTCTAGAGCCATCACACCAGTAGACTCCTTTGGATTTTAAAAGAATTAAAACAACTAACATTGGCATATTTGCTCTTGGTATATTTCTCCTACAGAGAAATATAGCATTAGGAAAAACATGACAGTATTGGCTGGGATAAAGTACAATTGAAATTCTCACTTCATACTACCCTGCAAACCTCCTACCACTATCATTCCAGCACTGGGGCTTATTTATATCCCTCAGTTCTGAGATATACCCAGACACATTCTCACAGATAACAAAACCAAGCAATTCTCAATTCCCTGCCTGAGCTCGTCCTATGTAAAGCTTCCTTTCCAAAATTCCCAATTTGGTGGCCTGTCACAAATTTTGGACTTAAAGATAACAGTAAGAAGAGATAAGTCAAAGAGTTTACTGCAATAAAAGATCTCATTTATGCTCCTATCCTGCTGTCATGAACTATTTTGTTGGCAGTTTGGGTCACAGTAAATCTTATCCATGGTGCATTCCAATCTTGGCAGAAACAGACCCACTTAGATTTATTATTTACATCTCTAGCTCTATACTGTGTGAAGTTAAAGCAGCCTGTAAATACTTTTAAATGTTTTTTTCCAAGAGGATGCTCTGTATTTCATGGTCTACACCAAGAAACTGTCAGGAATATAAACATTGTTATGGGAGACATCTAAAAATATTAGATAGGTTTTTAATGCCAATTTTTAACCTGTCTACAAGTCTCAAAAGAACAGGAAAAAGGCCATGTATGGTGACTTACACCTGTAATCCTAGCACTGTGGGAGGCTGAGATGGAAGGATTGCTTGAGCTCAAGAGTTCAAGACCAGCCTGAACAAGAGCAAGACCCCATTTGTACTAAAAATAGAAAAACCACCTAGGCATTGTGGCAGGTGCCTGTAGACCCATCTACTTCTCAGGCTGGGCAAGAGGATCACTTGAGCCAATGAGTTTGAGATTGCTGTGGCTCTGAGCTATGATGCCATGGCACTCTATCCAGGGCAACAGAGTGAGATTCTGCCTCAAAAAAAAAAAGAACAGTGAGAACAAATTATTTTACAAGATATGCTAAATTTCAATGGAGACGCCCTTTCAATATTATTTATATTTTGAATTGGAAGACATTATACAAAGTGAAATGAGCCAGGCACAGAAAGACAGATATATCTTCTCACTTACATGTGAAATCTAAATCAAACTCAAAGAATCATAGAGTTAGGATGGTGGTTATCAGTAGCTGCAGGTTGGTGGAGAGAATGTGGAAATGGTGCTCAAAAGATAAGAAGCCACGTTAGGTGGAATAAGGCTTTCTTTACTTTGAGGTATATTGTACACCATAGTGAATATGCTAAATAATAATGTATTACACATTTCAAAATTACTTAGACAGTAAATTTCAAATGTTTTTCACTTCAAAAAAGGATAAGTATTTGAGTGATAGATACATTAATTCACGGGATTTAATTATTCCACATTGTATTCATAAATGACAACATCATTTTCTTAGCCCATAAATAGACAACTATAATTTATCAACTTATAATTAAAAAATAAACTTTTTAAAATGCATTGCATATGTTATCAAAATACAAAACCTGTGATTTGAGTTACAAAATAGTGGGGAAAAGCATGCAGCCCTCCACATAAGCTGAAGAAGAATGAATTTATTGTTTTTCATTGTTCGTACTTCAACATAAATTATTACTTTTTCTTTCCTTGAAGGAAAGTACTGGAAATTCCTAGAAGATAGATGGACTTATTAGGCCCCAAGTTTTATTTTTATGACTTCTCATAAAACAATGAATCTGATGAGAATGTTTAATTATGCATTGTATACATGCCGGGGTTTGCCATCTAAAAGCAGTGGCAGTGTCAGCAGCATTAATGACCATTACTAAATGCCATACAAGTCAAGGTTGCTGACCCCAAATAACTTAGAATTGAGGGTAATTGACACGTAGGACTATGATAAGAAAAACACACATAAGGGGGATCCACACAGTTTGATAAGTTATAGAGATTTCAGAAATATGATAATCTACATACTAGGCCATCAAACATGAATATCCCCAACCTTATTTTCACAGCACTATAAAATTTGCTATGCAGCATGCATTAGCTAGAATGGCGTGTCACCTGCAGAGAAAAAGCACATCCAAAGATAAATAGGATTGTATCTCCAGCTCAGCATTATAATGGGATAAAAAAGGACTACTCCAGAGATACATCGTCTAACCTTTCTCAAAAGCAATTTTCTAGGGAATTGGAATATGAGAAATTATAAGATCAAGGAAGGATTCCATAAGTGGGGCAATGTTCAATTTACCAAAGAGCTATGTTGCAAAGAAGTGATTGATCGTTGGTTGTTTTGTACATGTTAGGGTTAGAAATGGTTTTTGAAATCCCAGAAAAACCTAGGTAAGCTACAGTGCTGTTGATCTTTAGTGTGATATATGTACCATGAAATATTGGTAAAGTTGCAAGCTCTACTTCTCCACCATGCACAGGGTTTCATTAAGCAATGTTCTAGAGTCTAGAATTACAGTGAGTACATCCATACATCACATTCCACCTCCTGAAAAGAGCAGAGGCCTTCTTTGACTCCTGGGGCAGCAATGACAGGAACAGATGTTGTACAGGAAGATGCATTCCAGGCAACAACAGAGAGGATCACATTTTAGTAAACTGAAAAGATTCACATGCTAGAAATGCAATCATTAGGCATGGAAATGTTAAGAGATCTCATATTATTATCTATTTATTTAGAGAGGGCATCTCTCAAGCCAGCCTCCCTGGGTCAGACCTTCCCAGATTTCTGATATCATGCATGCAAGAACCACCCAACCAACACCACATACCAATAGTCTCAGTGTTACAGGAGAGAGAAACTGGGTGTAGACATTCATGGTGAGAGGCTGGAATCCCAGCTCTGTTTACCTCCCACTAATGTGACCTGGAGCAAAATAATTTTTAATATCTCCTTTTTAAAAGAGGGATAACACTAACCTTATAGGGAATTATATAAATAAAAAACCTAACATAACAGGAATTCTATAAAGTTAAGAAATTATTATACCTCCCCACCAATTGACACAGTGTCAATAGAGACATCAGTTGCTGATGCTTTTATCCCTTTAGAGAAAGGTGCAGACCAGCCATTCTCCAGTCCTTGCTGAGAGGACACTGCCTCTGGTCACACACCTTGGTGTCCTGCTCAGAGGATGAGTTACGCTGGAATACAAAGCATGACCGTTTTGCAGGAATTGGTCAGGGGAAGTTGGCAAGAGAGACCCAATTCAGGTCAATTAGTTATAGGGAGAAATCTGGAAAAGATTTTCTTTCCAGACAAAAAGAAAGTTATAAGAGAAAAGAGGTTCTTTTGCATCTTCTCGTTTCCTTCCCCCGTTGAGTATTTTCATGTGAAAACATGAGGCTTATAACTGCTGATAGAATATTGTAACCAAGCTGGAAGACCAAGAGAATCCTAGAAACGCCAACCTACAGGCCTGACATCGTTGAATCCCAACCAAACAATTGGTTTCCTCTTGATTTCTTATAATATAAGATTTATTAATAAACACCCATTGTCTAAACCCAGGTTTAAATATTTTGTAATAAAGGAATTGGTTCGGTTTCTTTGTTTGTTTGTTTTTGTTTCCACGTGAGGACAAAAACTGTTGTAAAATACAGTAAAAACAAATTCCTGATATAATTTCCAAGAACTTGGATGTCCTGATAAATTAAAATTATCATAAATGCTTCTAAATGCATGCATAGCAGAAATAGTTTCTGTCCTGACAGCAGTCTAGGGCTCACATGTCCTGTAGCTCTAGTTTAAGAAAATTTTACCTGTGAGCTTTGCATCTTCCACCCAAAACATAACAGCACATTTATCTAGAAGTCAGCAAGTATCTACTGAGCAACTGTTAGATGTAAATCAAATTATACCCCCAAATAAGGCATATTTAGATTTCGGGGTTTTAGAAAACCTAGAATCTTAATTCTTTGTTGTTTGTTTGTTTTCTCTACTTAAAATGCTCCAAGGCTTCATTTCCTCCAGAATAAGATCATATGACTTATCCTGATAAGGATCCAGGGCCCCCTGCTTGGTGTTCCTTGTTACTAATCTCCTCTGAGAAGTTCAAGAAACACTTCTGGAACCCTAGGATGGGGAAAAGAAGAGTGAATGAAGAAGGGAAGGACAGAGGGGAAAGGGAGAAAGGGAGAAAGGGGGGAGAGTGAGCTCTCCTTAAAGCAAGGGAGAACTCAGTTTAAATCAGTTTTGTTGGGCCCTGGAACATCCTGAGACACAGGTCCCTGGGACGCTCTTTCTTGCCACTCCGGTCATATATGATAAATGCAGTTCACTAACCTTTAGATACTTAAACATCTCAAACCAAACAAGGAAAGCATCATATAATACTTAAAGTTTTAGATTGTTTTAAATTTCCTTGTGTCCAAAACTAAAGCCACCTGGTGACTGTGTTAATTGAGCATCACTATATAAAACAATGTATAATGAAAAATTGTAGCCAGCTGGTGTCTCCTTCACTTTACACTTGGGACTAAATGTGGAACCCCCATTTCCTATGCCTAGGTCAGTTTCTTGTGAATTTCCTAGGCCTGAATTCCATGGATGAACTGTGTCCATTCATTAATGCACTCATTCACCTTCCCCCCGG
>CAUYRH010033337.1:0-14374 GCA_963574655.1 Perodicticus potto | reverse complement strand
CATCTTTCAAGACCATAATAGCCTTATATCATAAAGCCTAGACTGAATTATTTTGGCTGGGTTTAACTGTTCTAAAAGCTAGTTATGGATGTTGGGGATGAAGGCTGAATAATCTTTCCCTGAAATGGCACTGTATAATTTTCACTTGGGGAATACTCAGTTCCAACTTGTGATTCCTGGGGGAATAAGCTTTATTTTTCTAGTCCAGCAGTGATCTAGAAGGAGATGAATCCATTGCCTTTTAAAGTTTGTTCTGTGATATTCTTTATAAAAATTCCTAATAGTTTTTGTAAAGTAGAATTTATGGGTAGAATACCTGTCTATTAGTTGCACAAAAAATAAAACCATTTTTAAAGTAAAAAAAAAAAAAAATTGGCTGGGCATTGTGGCGGGCGCCTGTAGTCCCAGCTACTTGGGAAGCGGAGGCAGGAGACTCGCTAGAGCCCAGGAATTGGTGATTGCTCTGAGCTGTGATGCCACAGCACTCTATCCAGGGTGACAGCTTGAGGCTGTCTCAAAAAAAAAAAAAATTGTAATTGAACGTTTTAGTCTATTTGTGCCGTATAACAAAATACCTTAGGCTGGGCAATTTGTAAAAAATAGAAATTTATTACCTGCAGTTCTGAAATCTAGGAAGTCCAAGATCAAGGTATCAGCAGATTCAGTCTAGTGAGGGCTCTCTCTCTGTTTCCAAGATGGTGTCTTCTTGCTACATCCTCATGTGGCAGAATAGATTAAAGGGCCAAGAAACTCTCTGAAGCCTTGTTTTTGTTTCTGAGATGGAGTCTAACTTTATCACTCAGGCTAGGGAGGGCTGCTGGAGGGTAGTGCTGTCATCATAGCTCACTAAAACTTCAAACTCCTGGGCTCAAGTGATCCTCGCGCCTCAGCCTACTGAGTAACTGGAACTATAGGTGTGTGCTGTCACTTCTAGCTCATTTTTCTTTCTTTCTTTTTTCTTTTCTTTTCTTTCTTTCTTTTTTTAGAGATGCAGTCTTGCCCAGGTTGGTCTTGAACTCCTTGGCCTCAAGCAATCCTCTCATCTCAGTCTCCCAGAATGCTAGGATTACAGGCATGAGCCACCTTGCACCTGATTACCTGAAGCCTTTTTAATAAGGGCTCTAATCTCATTCACAAGGGAGGACTCACATGACTTAATCATTTCCCCAAAGGCACCGTGGGGTTTAAGGGCCAATATGTGAATTCTGTCGGAACACATGTATTAAAGCCATAACATTCTGTTAGTTTGGGTTGTAAGTGTTATATGGGTCTCATAAAATAAGTTGAAAAATGTTTCCTCTTTGTTTTCTGAAAGATTTTTGTAGGATTGGTACTATTTCTTCCTTATCTATTTGATTGGATTGAAAAAAGCCAGTCATGGGAGATTTGTATTGTGTTGGCTTAGCTAAACTGAAACTGTTTTCCAGAAGCCTCTTCCCCATACTGTTTCAGGTTAGCTTGAGCCAAAAGACATTTTGCATGACAATTGGAAGGAGATGTGGAACATTTAATTGCTAGTGTGAATTACCTCTGCCATTGTAACTAACAAAATTTGAGATGGTGACATCTGTCACCCTGTGTGCTAGCAGAGCCCATAGCTGATCCTTGATGGATCGGTAGTGCCATGGACTGCATTGTGTCACTTCTAAATTCACATATCGAAACTTCAACCCCCGATATGACTGTATTTAGTGATGGAGCTTTTTTTTTTTTTTTTTTGAGACAGAGCCTCAAGCTGTCACCCTGGATAGAGTGCCGTGGTACCACAGCTCACAGCAACCTCCAATTCCTAGGCTCAAGCGAGTCTCTTGCCTCTGCCTCCCAAGTAGCTGGGACTATAGGCGCCCGCCACAATACCCCGCCATTTCTTGGTTGCAGCTGTCGTCGCTGTTTGGCGGCCCGGGGCTGGATTCAAACCCGCCAGCTCAGCTGTACATGGCTGGCGCCCCAGCCTGTTGAGCCACAGGCGCTGAGCCAGTGATGGGGCTTTTAAGGAAGTAATTATGGTTAAATGAGTTCATAAGACTGAGGGTCCTATCCCATAGGATTAGTGTCCTTATAAGGAGAGACAGCAGACAGCTAGTATCTCCTCTCTCTCTCTGCAAACATGCACTGAGGAAAGGCCAAGTGAGGACACAGCTAGATGGCAGCTGTCTTCAAGCCAGGAAGGAAGCCTTCCCTAGAAACTGAAATAGCTGGAACATTGATCTTGGATTTCATGCCTCAAAAACTATGAAAAAATTAATTCTGTTATTTAAGCCACCAGTCTATGGATTTTGTTATTGCAGCCTGAGCAATATGAGTGAGAATTTAACCTGGTTGTAAGCTACCAAGATTTTAGGGTTCCTTATTGCCAGCATAACTGATAGTATCTTTTTTTTCTTTTTTGAGACAGAATCTCCCTCTGTTGCCTCAGCTAGAGGGCCATGGCCTCAGCCTAGCTCATAGCAATCTCAAACTCCTGGACTCAAGCGATCCTTCTGCCTCAGCCTCCTGAGTATCCGGGGCTATAGGCATCCACCCTGCCCAGCTATTTTTTCTATTTTGCCTAGCTAATTTTTCTATTTTTAGTAGAAACAGGGTCTCACTCTTGCTCAGGCTGGTCTTGAACTCCTGACCTCAAGTGATTCTCCTGCCTCAGCCTCCCAGAGTGCTAGAACTACAGGCATGAGGCATCATGCATGTGGCTGGCCTGAAAGATACATTGAAGCTAAAGCTGTTCCGCTTTCCAAGAACAACTCCTATATTTTTTTAGTTGGTATTTATAGATTTTGATTTGAATGACAATAGGATAGCAAGGCTTGAAGAGACTTGTAATATTCCACAAGAGATAACAATGAATTTATGAACTCTGAGTAACTAAAAAAATGTTTACAAATTATCTTGACCAAAAAAAGAATGGAAAGCTTTTAAGATAGAGTACAGGTATCCATTTGACTGTTGCCTCCTTATTCTTCAATATGGATTAGAATTTATAATAGTCTCCCCTTATCCAAGGCTTTGCTTTGTGTTCTGCAGTTTCAGTTACTAGTAGTCAACTACGGTTCAAAAATATTAAACGAGGCTGGGCGAGGTGGCTCATGCCTGTAATCCTAGCACTTCGGGAGGTTGAGGCGGGTGGATTGCCTGAACTCAGGAATTCAAGAACAGCCTGAGCTAGAGTGAGACCCTGTCTCTAAAAATAGCCGGGAGTTGTGTCTAGTGCTTGTAGTCCCAGCTACTTGGGAGGCTAAGGCAAGAGGATCACTTCTGCCCAAGAGTTTGAAATTGCTGTGAGCTATGATGCCACGGATTACCGAGGGCGACAAAGTAAGACCCTCTCTCCAAAAACACCAAAAAACGAAAAACAAAAATATTAAATGGAAAATTTCAGAAATAAATAATTCATAAATTTTAAACTGTGCACTGTTCTGTATTGTTATAATTGTTCTATTTTATTATTGTTGTTGATAATCTCTTACTGGGCCTAATTTATAACTTAAACTTTATCATAGTTATGTATGTATATGAAGAAATGTAGTGTAATATACAGAGTTTGGTACTATCTACAGTTTCACGCATTCACTGGAGGTCCTGGAATGGGGATAAAGGAGAGCTACTATATATTTTTTATACCTTTGATTTAATGTCTTAAAGAACACTCTTAGGTATGATTACAGCTCTCTAAATTGACTCATTGCTAAGCATGTTAATTTTCACAGCAACCTAGTAAATAAACTTTTTTTTTAAACCCCTAGAGCTGTTAATTCAAGTCTGCAGTCTCTGGCTTTAGCCAGCCAGCTCTGAAACAGAGAAATACTATGTATAAATAGGGTAAATAAAAACCAAGTATCTCAAAAATATCAGAAGATAAAGCAAGCATTGGGAGAAAATATTTGCAGAAGACATATCTGATAAGGAACTCTTATCCCAAATATACAAAGAACTCTCAAAACTTAATAATAAGAATTAACAACCCAATTTTAAAATGCACAAAAGGGCTTGGCGCCCATAACACAATGGTTATGGCACCAACCACATACACCGAGGCTGGCAGGTTCAAACACAGCCCAGGCCAGCTAAACAATGACAACTGCAAGAAAAAATAGCCAGGTGTTGTGGCAGGTGCCTGTAGTCCCAGCTACTTGGGAGGCTGAGGCAAGAGAATCGTTTAAGCCCAAGAGTTTGAGGTTGCTGTGAGCTCTACCTAGGGCGACATAGTGAGACTCTGTCTCAAAAAAAAAAAATGTACAAAGGCTTGAATAAATGCCTCACCAAAGATGATATACAGACAGCAAATAAGCATATAAAAAGGTGTACAACATCAAATGTTCTCAGGGAATTGCAAATTAAAACAATAATGAGATACCACTGCACCTACTAGAACAGTCAAAATCCAAAACACTGACAATACTAAATGCTGGCAAGGATGTGGGACAAGAGGAGCTCTCATTCATTGCTGATGGGAATCCAAAATGGCACAGCCACTTTGGAAGACAGTTGGCAGTTTCTTACAAAACTAAACATAGTCTTACCGTACAATCCAGCAATCATGGTCCTAGGTATTTATCCAAATAAATTAAAATCTTCACTCACACCAAAACCTGCACATGAACATTTATAGCAGCTTTATTCAATATTTCCCGAAATTGGAAACAATCAAGATGTCCTTCAACAGTTGAATGGATAAACTGTGGTACATCCATGCAATGCAGTATTATTTATCACTAATAAGAAAACATGAAGGAACTTTATTTATTTATTTATTTATTTTTTGAGAAAGAGCCTCAAGCTGTCACCTGGATAGAGTGCTGTGGCATCACAGCTCACAGCAACCTCCAATTCCTGGGCTCAAGCAAGTCTCCTGCCTCCGCCTCCCAAGTAGCTGGGACTATAGGTGTCCGCCACAACGCCCGGCCATTTTTTTGGTTGCAGCCATCATTGTTGTTTGGCAGCCCGGGCTGGATTCGAACCCACCAGCTTAGATGTACGTGGCTGGAGCCTTAGCTGCTTGAGCCACAGGCGCCGAGCCATGAAGGAACTTTAAATACATACTTTTAAGCATAAGAAGTGAGTCTGAAAAGGCTACATACTACAACAAAGACATTCTCTTACATAAACACAGTATAATTCTCAAGATCAGAGAGCTAACATGGATACGATGCTATAATCTTCAGACAATATTCAGGCTTTGCTAATTGTCCCAGGGATGCTCATTATAATAAAAGATCCTGTGTGACATATTGCACTCAGTTGCCATGACTCTTTAGCCAGCTCTAACTAAAACAGTTCCTCAGTCTTTCTTTGTCTTTTATAACATTGACATTTCTTCACTTTTTCTTTCTTTTTTTTGTAGAGATGGAGTCTCACTTTATCACCCTTGGTAGAGTGCCATGGCGTCACACAGCTCACAGCAACCTCCAACTCCTGAGCTTAGGCGATTCTCTTGCCTCAGCCTCCCAAGTAACTGGGACTACAGGTGCCCAACATAATGCCCGGTTATTTTTTTGTTGCAGTTTGGACAGGGCTGGGTTTGAACCCCCCACCCTCAGTATATGGGGGCTGGTGCCCTGACCACTGAGCTACAGGTGCCGCCCTTCTTTACTTTTTCAAGACAGTGTCTTGCTCTCTCACCCAGGCTGGGATGCAGTGGTGTCATCACAGCTCGCAGCAACCTCAAACTTTTGGGCTCAAGCGATCCTGCTGCCTCAGCCTACTGAGTAGGTAAGATTACAGACACATGCCATCAAGCCCAGATAATTGTGGTATTTGCCAGGTTTCTGACTAAAGATCCTTCTGATTATATCTCCCCCTGAAAGAAGTCCTATAATACAAAGTAGGCAGAATGAAGAATGTTCATTGGTGAACTGCAAACAATCCTTCAAAACTGAGCTTAAGTGACCTTTGTGGCAACCTGTCACTGAGCATCCCTTTACAGCCTTAGAAGTCTTTGTGTTGTGCCCCTGTTTTTGCATTTAGCAATCTCATTATACTTGTTGGTACTTCCAAAGGCCAGCATGATGCTTGGCACATAACTGGTACTCACAGATGTCAAATGAATGAATGAAATTGACAGGCTAGAGCAAGAGGTGGGTAAGGAGAGCTGAATGAGGAAAAGCCCAGGGAGACAGTGGATATGGAGAGCACCTTCATTGGAGATGAAGAAGGGGTCACCTTCCAGGTGTCTACATTGGTTCTCTCTACACCATTTAAGGCAGAAAGGCAGTGTTTCAAGACTGGAGGCAGCTGTGTTATTACAAGTGACCTGAGATATGTGTTGAGCAAGATCCTAGTGGTCCTTGGCAGCCATTTCCCAGGATTCCTGACATTGCATCAGGAGAAAAGCAAAAAGAGAGGGGATGTCCTTCAAAGAACAGCACACTCAGTGCTGGGGGGGAGTAGGGAGGAGGAGAGAGGCAAACATCTGGTCCCCGCATGACTCACCAAAGTGAGAAGTGAGCCATCTGCACAAAACCTAGAGGAAAGACTCACAAGAGCTTATCATCAGCTAAGCACTCACCCTGAAATGTCAGGGGAAGTGCTTAGAAGTGAAAAGAAATCCTAGGCCAAATGTCCAGGTGTGGAGAAGATATTCTGAGCAAGGAGCTAGTCCACAGAAAGGATGTAGCAGCAGTTCCCATTAAACAGAACAGTAAGATTTTATAAAGGAGACTTGGGGGGAGCAAAAAAAAGAAAAATACCAGAAGCAAATTTTAAATGGAAAAGGAAAATCTAATTATATCTAAATTTTAAAAAATCATAAATCAATTATTAAGAAAAGTGGACATAAGATAAATAAGCTTCTAAAAGGCAAGTCTATTAAAACGGAAAGGCAGTTTGCTCCGGAAGCTCATGCTTCCTGCCCACTTTGTTTGCTTGGGAAACATAGCAGAGTCAACCAGCTGGGGTAATTAGTTCCAGGGTAAATATATTGGAAGCTGGGTAAACAAAGATTCGCTCCAAGATAACAAAAATAAGGACGAAACAGGAACTAAAAAACAAACCAAATTTGTTAAGTTCAAAGGGACAGAATTCTGAACCAAATTCTGAAGATTCTAGGGACAAATTTGTTCTGCTATCAGTTACCTTTTTGACTGAGAGTCCTGGGATGGCTTTTATATTTAAAGTATGCACTGCTGTTCTATGCCTTAAAAAAAAGTATCTCAGGTTTCAAAAGAATTTCTGCAAAACTTACACAAAACAAACAGAAGATCTGTAAATCACATATTAAAAACACCAAAAACTGGCTCGGTGCCTGTGGCTCAACGGGCTAAGGCGCCAGCCACGTACACCTGAGCTGGAGGGTTCGAATCCAGCCCGAATCTGCCAAACAACAATGGTGGCTGCAACCAAAAAAAAAAAAAAACACCAAAAACTGTTTCTCCTTAACACATCAACTGTCACGAAAAAAGAAAACAAGCCCGGGCTCAATACTATATGAGTTAAATACAACTCATGTGGCAGTCAATGTGTTAAAATTCTGCATACGACCCAAATCCACCAAATCTAAGAGGGTTTAAGTAACTGTGCAGAGATAACTGGCTCACCTGGTGATTGAAACTGTTGGAAAATCATGCTTTTATGGTCTGTTGCACTAACATCCAGAAGGCATGCAAAATAATTTGGAAGCAACAGTGTAAGTCTGAGCTTCTCAGGTGTCTCTCCACTGTTCGTCCTTCGCAGTGGTAACCAGCGCATTCCAACGTTTGGCCTCAAAAAAACCACTAGTTACAAAGAGAATCTCAGAAATATCAGGAGAAAATGTTCCTTCTTCCTCTAGAACTATTGAAAAGCAGATTCTATTCCACAAAATAAAGCTGAATCTAGTTCTGAGAAAGTAGTAAATGGAGAGCATTCACACAAGCGTCAATCTCTTGAGTCTCCCAACTTCCTTCCATCTCACAAATAGGCTCCAGCAGAGAGCTCAGGGACTGGAGTTCTAGGCAAGTCAGCAAACACAAAAATACAAGACAGCAGTTTCCACACTGCACAAAACAGAGCTGGAAAAGAACTTCACTATGAGCTGGTTCAATTGTCTCTCACTTTAGATAAGGATGCCAAGTTCTAGAAAGAGTAAGTAACTAAGGCAGTGCCTAGACTAGCTGAGTTTCTTCCCACCATCCCAGACAAAATATGTGCAATCAGAAAATCTAGGTGCCTAGACCTAACATCATAATACCCTAACTGCAAAGTAGTTGGGACCAAATTGTATCCAGACTTGAATGTCAAGTTTAAGAAGTTTAAATCATTACCCTGTGAGCAATGGGGAACTGCTGGAGATTCTTGATCAGAGTAGGTATTTAGAGATGTTGACCTTGGACTTAGACTTGGGTTTGAATCTTAGGGTAGTTATTAGGTTTTCTGAGCTTCATTTCCTTCTCTAGACGTTAGGAAAATTAAGTCTGTAAATTAATTCACCTATTTAAACTCATTCCTTCAGCTTCAACCTACTTTATAGGGTTGTAAGGATTAAATAAGAAAATGAATTTAAAGCACTTAGTATAAATCAGCCCTCAGTAGCGTTAACCCTTCTGAGTAGAGCTTTACTTCTAGTAGATTCACTAGGCAAGTTGTCTCCAAATCAAGCAAGGTACTGGTACAAGGACCTGACCTGAGGGAATGGAGAGACAGTAATAGATTAAAGAGACATTTCAGAGTTACCGTATAAGTTTTCTATTGCTGCAAGACAAACCACTCCCAAACTCAGTGGCTCAATACAACAACACTCATTTATTTTGCACATGACTCTGTAATTTGTCTCTGTTCTATACAGAATCAGTGGAAGATCAACTAGGGGCTGGAGGTTCTATTTTCATTTTCGCATCAAAGTTCAGTGGTTTACTACCATGATCCCATCTACTTAGGAGGCTGAGGCAGGAGGATTGCTTGAGCTCAGGACTTTAAGACCAGCCTGGACAACAAAGTGAGATCTGGTCTCAAAGATAAATAAATAAAATTTAAAAAAGAAAGGTGGCTCACTCACATGGTTATAAAGTTGGTTCTGGCTATGGGTTAAGAGCTGGGGACCTTGACTCCTCTCCACATAGGCCGCTCTACAAGCTGCTTGGGCTTCCTCACAGCATAATGGCTGGGTTCAAAGAGTGACCATTCCAAGAGAGTTAGGTCGTATTTTTATAACAAAGCCTCAGAAGATATATATCATTAATTTTTTTTTTCTTTGAGACATGGTCTCTGTTGCCCAGGCTAGAGTCCAAGTGACATCATCATAGCTCACTGCAACCTCTAATTCCTTTTTGGGCTCAAACAATCCTCTTGCCTCAGTCTCCTGAGTAGCTAGGACTACAAGGTACATGCCACTATGCCCAACTAGTTTTTTGAGTTTCTGTAGGGCCTGGATATAGTACCCAGGTTGGTCTTGATCTCCTAACCTTAAGCAATCCTCCTACCTTGGCCTCCCAAAGTGCTAGGATTATAGGTATGAGCTAATACATCTGGCCACATTACTTCTTAGGAGCAAAGGTCTGTCTAGTTTCATGGAGAGGTAATAAAAACTCCATCTTTTTTTTTTTTTAATTAAAATGCTGACTTTCCTTTATTTAGCACAGTGGAGCAGGGTTTTGTTTTCTTTTTTGAATCACAGTCTCACTTTGTCATCCTGCGTAAACTGCAATGGTGTCATCATAGCTCAAAGCAACCTCAAACTCTTGGGTTCAAGGGAACGCTGGGACTAGAGGCGCCTGTCACAATGCCTGGCTAATTTTTCTATTTTTAGTAGAGATGGAGCCTTGCTCATGCTCAGGCTGGTCTCAAATGCCAGAGCTCAAGTGATCCTCCTGCCTCAGCCTCCCAGAGTGCTAGGATTATAGGTGTGAGCCACTGCCTCTGGTCAAAAGCGCCATCTCTTGATGGGAAAGTGCAAGGTTCAAGAACTTGTAGATATGCTCTTGGGCCCACATTTGTGACTATAATCTGTCACTGGTAGGAACACCATGATTTAGCAAATAATTGGCTATGAGAAGTGAGGGAGAATAAGACAAAAGAGGGTAACTGAGGTCTTTAGCTTGGGTGATCCATGCTGCCATTTAAAAAAGTTTTCAGGGTGGGCTCACTGGCTCACAACTGTAATCCTAGTACTTTGGGAGGCCGAGGTGGGTGGATCGCTTGAGCTAGTGAGTTCAGGACCAGCCTATGCAAGAGTGAGATGCTGTCTCTAAACATTAGAGACTGGGGTTGGGCAGTGCCTGTGGCTCAGTGGGCAGGGTGCTGGCCCCATATACCGAGGGTGGCGGGTTCAAACCCAGCCCCAGCCAAACTGCAACCACAACAAAAAATAGCCGGGCGTTGTGGCGGCGCCTGTAGTTCCCAGCTACTCGGCTACTCGGGAGGCTGAGGCAAGAGAATCGCCTAAGCCCAAGAGCCGGAGTTTGCTGTGAGCTGTGTGATTCCATGGCACTCCACTGAGGATGATAAAGTAAAACTCTGTCTCTACAAAAAAAAAAAATAAATAATAGCTGGGGCTTGGCGCCTGTAGCTCAGTGGTTAGGGCGCCAACCACATACACCAGGGCTGATGGGTTCAAACCCAGCCAGGGCCTGCTAAACAATGACAACAATAACAACAACAACAACAAAAACAAAAATAGCAAGTTGTGGGCAGCACATGTGGCTCAAGGAGTAGGTCGCCAGTCCCATATACCGAGGGTGGCAGGTTCAAACCCAGCCCCAACCAAAAAAAAAAAAAAAAAAATAGCCAGGCATTGTGGCGGGTGCCTATAGTCCCAGCTACTTGGGAGGCTGAGGCAAGAGAATCTCTTAAGCCCAAGAGTTTGAGGTTGCTGTGAGCTGTGACGTCATAGCACTCTACTGAGAGTGACATAGTGAGACTCTGTTTCAAATAAATAAATAAATAAATAAATAAAATAAAAAATAGCTGGGCATTGTGGAGGGTGTCTGTAGTCCCAGCTACTCAGGAGGCTGAGGCAAGAGGATCACTTGAGCCGAAGAGTTTGAGTTTGCTATGAACTATGATGCCTTGGCACTCTACCAAGAGTGACAAAGTGAAACTCTGTCTCAAAAAAAAAAAAAAAATCAGGTTAACATGAAGGTACATATGGTTAGGTTACATTGTTTGCAGTTGTAAGGTAAAGTCCTTGTGTCTTTCATGCAGAAAGTAGGCCATATACCTGTACATTGTTCCTGTTGGGTGGGAATTTGCCAAACTCCTTCCCTGCCTGCTCCCTTCTTGAATTTAATTGAGTTTTTCTGTCATGTAAGCAGGTAGCTGTTCATCTACTAATTTCAACTTAGTATTGAGTACACATGATATGATGCTCACTTTTCCATTCTTGTGATTTTGGAAATCCATCCAGATTATTACAAAAGATACATATTCTCCATCTTTTTTTTTTTTTTGAGACAGAGCCTCAAGCTGTCACCCTGGGTAGAGTGCTGTGGCATCACAGCTCACAGTAACCTCCAATTCCTGGGCTCAAGCGAGTCTCTTGCCTCTGCCTCCCAAGTAGCTGGGACTACAGGCGCCTGCCACAACGCCCGGCCATTTTTTGGTTGCAGCCACCATTGTTGTTTGGCGGGCCGGGCTGGATTCGAACCCGCGAGCTCAGGTGTACATGGCTGGCGCCTTAGCCCGTTGAGCCATAGGCGCCGAGCCTCCATCTTTTTTTTTTTTTTTTTGAGACAGAGCCTCAAGCTGTCACCCTGGATAGAGTGCCGTGACATCACAGCTCACAGCAACCTCCAATTCCTGGGCTCAAGCGAGTCTCCTGCCTCCGCCTCCCAAGTAGCTGGGACTACAGGCGCCTGCCACAACGCCTGGCCATTTTTTGTTTGCAGCCATCATTGTTGTTCAGCAGGCCCGGACTGGATTCGAACCCGCCAGCTCAGGTGTACGTGGCTGGCGCCTTAGCCTGTTGAGCCACAGGCGCCGAGCCCTATTTCTATATTTTTAATCTCGCTTTATCTTTTTCTTTTACTATGTCTTTGGATAGTCACTTTTTTGGGGGGGATGGAGACAGAGTCTCAAGTTGTCACCCTGGCTAGAGTGCTGTGGCGTCATAGCTCACAGCAACCTTCAACTCGGGCTCAAGTGATCCTCTTGCCTCAGTTTTTCTTTTTCTTTCTTTTTTTTTTTTTTTTTTGGCAGTTTTTGGCCGGGGCTGGGTTTGAACCTGCCACCTCTGGCATATTGGGTCAGCGCACAGGTGCTCTATTTTTTAGTAGAGACAGAGTCTTGCTTTTGCTCAGGCTGGTCTTGAACTCATGAGCTTAAACAATCCACTCATCTTGGCCTCCCAGAGGGCTAGGATTACAGGCGTGAGTTACTTTTTAAGCAATTGTTCTGAAGATTACAATATACATATTGAATTTGTCACAGTCTATTTAGAATAAATGTTTTGCCACTTCATTTGTAACAAAAGAAACTTAGCACCAAAACCACCTCTATTTTCTCCTTTTATAGACATAGTCATCTCATTATTATGTCTACATACATTCATAATTTCCCTCATGTTATAGTTTTTGCATTGAACAACCATATATATTTTTTTAAAGTAAGAAGTAAAAATAGTATTTCACATTCACCCATATGTTTGTGCTTTCTGCTGCTTTGTTCTTAAAGCACTGTTTCCTTCTGGTATCATTTCCATTCTGCCCAAAGAACCTCCTTTCTCATTTCTTTTACAGCAGGTCTGCTTGCAACAAAATCTCTTTATTTTCCTTTATCTGACAATGTCTTTATTTTATCTAATTTCTGAAGGACAGTTTTGCTGGATATAGATTTCTTGGTTGACAGCTAGTTTCTTTTACACTTAAAAATATTTACTGCTTGGCCAGGCATGGCTGCTCATACCTATAATCCAAGAACTCTGGGAGGCTGAGGTGATTGAATTGCCTGAGCTCAGGAGTTCAAGGGCAGCCTGAGCAAGACTGAGACCCCGTCTCTACTAAAAATAGAAAAACTAGCTAGGTATTGTGGCAGGCACCTATAGTCCCAGTTATTTGGGAGGCCAGAGAAGCACTTAAGCCCAAGAGTTTAAGGTTACTGTGAGCTGTGACACCACAACTCTCTAGCCAGGGTGACAGAAGGAGACTGTCAAAAAAAAAAAAAAATTGCTGCCTTATGCTTTCACACTCTCTGACGAAAAACCCACAATTTTCAAATCACCATTTCCCTGTAACACACCGTTTCCTCCGGCTGCTTACAAGGTGTTTGTCTTTGTTTTTTAGTAGCTTAATTTTGATGTTTCTGAGCATAGATTTCTCTGATTTATCCTCTTTGATGAAGTTCAATGAACTTCTTGAATCTGTAAATTTATGTCTTGTAGCAAATTTTGGAATTGTTGGTCCCTACTTCTTCATTTTTTCCACTTAGTTCTGGGACTCCAGTAATACAAACATTAGACCTTTTGTTAGCATCACCTGGGTCTCTGAGGCTCTATGTGTTATTTATTTATTTTTAAAATGCTTTTGAGACAAGTTTTGCTCTGTCACTTGGGCTAGAGTACAATGGTGTGACCATAGTTCACAGCAACCTCACACTCCTGGGATCAAGAGATCTTTCTGCCTCCACCTCCCATGTAGCTGGGACAACAGGCACCCACCAACACACCCACCTAGTTTTTCTGTTTTCTGTAGAGATGGGGTCTCAACTCCTGTCCACAATCATTCCTCCTATGTCAGCCTCCCAGGGTGCCTGGATTACATGTGTGAGCCACAGCTCCTGGCCTCTGTTTACTTTTTTAAAATCTCTTTTCCTCTATTATTTAGATAATTTCCATTGCACTATTTAACATGTCACTGACTCCTTTTTTCCTGTCATCTCCATTATTCTTTTGAATCCATTGAGTGAATTTTTATTTTGGTCATTGTATTTTTCTGTTCTATAATTTCCACCTGATTCTTTTTTGTAGCTTCCCTTTCTCTGCTAAATCTTTCAGTTTCTCCATTTGTTTCAAGAGTTTCTCTTATTTCTTGGGGCTTGATTGTAATAGTTGCTTTAAAATTCATGTGATAGGGTGGGCAAGGGATTTGAAGAGAAATTTCTCTGAAGAAGACAAGTGCACGGCCTACAGACTCATGAAAAAATGCTTATCATTCTTAATCATCAAAGAAATGCAAATCAAAACCACTTTGAGATATCATCTAACTCTAGTAAGATTAGTCCACATCACAAAATCCCAGATTTGGAGTGGATGTGGAGAAAAGGGAACACTTCTGCATTGCTGGTGGGAATGCAAACTAATACGTTCCTTTTGGAAAGATGTCTAGAGAACACTTAGAGATCTAAAAACAGACCTGCCATTTGATCCTACAATTCCTCTACTAGATATATATCCAGAA
This sequence comes from Perodicticus potto, assembly GCA_963574655.1. Lineage (NCBI taxonomy): Eukaryota > Metazoa > Chordata > Mammalia > Primates > Lorisidae > Perodicticus > Perodicticus potto. The sequence continues at coordinate 80 of CAUYRH010033337.1, read as the reverse complement.
GACCAAAAATCACTTTATAACAAAGATATATACACCAGAATGTTTAATTGCTAAGTCATGGAAGAAGCCCAAGTGCCCAT